>CAOJBI011491483.1:0-12396 GCA_948277035.1 Euphorbia corollata
TTAAAGAACAAAAGCAAGGAGAGTGAAATTTCTCTTTAACGAATAACGTGTTAAATTATTTTTTTCTAATAAAGAGATTTTATTATTCCAAAATACCCCCAGTTTGCGATTTTACAAGTTGTGAAAATGGACGGTGGAGATGTGTGTTGCTTTTATTACCCAAAACGCAAAAAGTCCAAGGAAATCGAATTTTAATATTTTATGGGGAAAAATGAGCGTGAGATGAACGCATTGTATTCCTAACTAACTATTCCCTGGTGACGGCCAGGGACCCCTTACGTGAACAAAGGAGCTTTTGACCTTTTAAATGATATTATGGACATTTGAACTTTGAGTTCAAACTACGAAGTGAGTGATAAGCACAACAACTTGTCACTATTTTTGCTTCCAAGTTATCATCAACTACTCCATATAATGAAGAATTTGGATAAATATTAAAATAAACAAAATAGTCCGTGGCTCTTCAATTAATAAAAATAGATTTTTATATTTATAATTGTCGTCTTAATTTAAAATCAGTAAGCAAATGCACAAGAATAAATTTGTTACCAATCAACAATAAAGAGAATATTATCAAGTCGGAGCTAGAATTCAAGAAGGATGTTCTTATCATCTCAATAGAATGAAATGATGATGTTATATAGCTAAATGAAATCTTGTTGGTAACAAGATCTTCAAATTTGGTCCGCTATATGAATGAAAACATGTGATTCACAAAAATTGTACTTTGTTATCATTAATAACAACATTGTTCACACAAAACTCAAAGCAAAAAGACATTGTTTATCCAGGAAACCAAAAATCTCACTATTGATATGAAAAATGTGTGGTATATATACTTTAGGGACACAATAAACCACCTTCCCAGGGGAGTATCTTTTACTACGGGAAGCGTAATTCTGAAGATAAGATTAATTCTTTGAGCTTTTAATTTTGACACCATTTCTTCGAAACACTCGTCAAGCTTGTCCACGAATATTTAGTTTCTTATATCTCGATCAACAAACAATGCAATATGGATGTGAAGTTAACCACATGAAATCATGTTCATTTGAATTATGACCGTATGCATCGTAATGGTATTGATTGTAGTCACGTCACGGAGGATGGACAGTGTAACCTATCAAAGCAAGTCATTGCATAAAAAGAGTAGAAGTTAGGATAAGATACATGGATATAGTAGCTAAAATAAATGTTAAATATTATAGTTGTAATGATGGGGTGCAGTGTGGTTTATATTATATTGATCTCCCTTCTACATGTATGCAAGGATTATAACAACTCTTTCCAGTCATTGCAGCCCATCCTTCAATTTCAGATGCTTTAGGTGATTTCATCTATCACACATATGTTGTTGTAGGGTCTAACTTGGTCATGTTCGATGATTGGTTTCTTCAAAAGCCGGGTCAGGAGACCAGTTGGTGTTATTATGATTTCAGCCGTGATATGTGTTCTTCCACAACAATTAATGTTGATGAGAATTCTCTTGAAAGTTGACCACCAATGAAGAGTGGAAAAATAAAACCTGTCACTGCTGTAGTGTCTGGTTATAAGATTTGTGTGTTTGCAATTGTTCTCTATAAGGGGTATTTACCTTATGACCCTTCAAATTTCGAAGTTTTCAACACCAAGGAATGGTCTTGAACGGAGCTACCTGAACTCCTAGACTATAGTGAATAAGGATTGGATGAGATATGTACAAGGTCACATTGTATTGAGAGGTCATGCTTAATTATTTGCACTGACATTGGAATTTATGGTATAAACATTGATGATGAGTATCCAAAATGGGTAGTAATAGAGGGAAGTGAAAGATTTAGAAGAAGTCCATTGAGTGGTAGGTGGATGAGAAAGGCGGAAGGAGAAATTAGTCCACTGATTGGTAGGTGGGTGATGGTTGGAAAGAACTTCTATGGTCCATTTGAGATGGCAAGATGGGGAGAAAAACAATCATATTCATTGGCTTTCACAAATAATTTGATCCCCTTAGTTGAAGGTCTCCTGTGTTCAGAAAGAGTTGATAATGGTGTCCTTCTTTGTTGTGTTCAAGGTAAAGTTATGAGTGATGGGGTTCCAGTTTTGTTGGTCAATGTTGTTAAGTTTGATAGCAAGTTATTGGTTAAATTGAGAGGTGACATGTGGAATGCAATTCAGAGTGATAAGTCTTGCAGCTTTGAAATTAAATCTCAGAAATTTGACTTCATGGATATAATCGGTTGTTATCAAGGTATGCATCTTATACTGAAATTCTAATATACAAGTTGTGGACAAACCTATTGATAAGTAGGAACCTATTGATACCTGTTATGTAATTATTTCACAATTTTCTTCAAAATGAGAGTGTGTTTGCTTTTAATATTGGATTGCTTTTCAGGAAACAAAGACGATGATCTCCACTCCTCAAATGTCATCTCAAATGTTGTCTCAAATGCCATTACATTATCCAAAATATCAAAAAGATAATTATGAGATGATGAAAGAGTGGATGCTTGAATTGCTTCTTTCATAATATGGCCTTGCCTTAAATAATTCCACCATTGAAGAGAAGAGAGACTTCACAATGGGTGCATTCCTGTGGCCTAGTTAGTATTAATTACAATTTATCTCAATGACATGTTTCATGATGATGTTCTGAATTCGTTGGCGATCAGATTTGTTAATCCTAGACCACTTTAGAAATTTCATCTGCATTTGTGTTTTCGACCATCCGTCACGCAAGTCATTGTTGGTAGTCATCGATCATAGATATTAATCTATCAAGAGCTATGAAGTTCTTTCATTAAGGGTGTGTTTGGAATGAGGCATTTTGATGTAATTCAAATTGATTTGAATTCATTTTTATCAATTCCATGTTTGGAATTAACATGTTCCAAAAGAAATGAATCGATTCAAATCTAACCCAGTCAAATCTGAGAGAATTTGAATCCAGGCCATTTTTTTTGCCTGATTTGTCCAAAATTCATTTGGTTAACATTTATAAATCATTACTTTTACCATTATACCATCCAATATCCTTATTATTCTTTTGTGTGGAAAAAAAAGAACTCTACTATTATTTTAAAAGTTTCATATTACAAAAATAAATAAACAGATCTGAGTTAACAAAATTTATTGTATCATTCCATAAAAAACATTTTATTTTTTTAAAAAAAAAAATTTCCCTCATTTGGGCTTACAATAATAGTAAAGGAAAACATTATCCCCACCCCACCCGAATGTGGACTCGAACATGTGATCTCTAAGATCACAACTTCATGTCTTAACCAACTGGACTAAGACATTTGCCACTATAAAAACATTTTATTGTATCATGTACATCAATAACGCAACTTTATCAACTTCAAATTACTGTACGGGACAAATAATTTTTTCTATATGAGTTTTTTTCCCTCCATATTCCAATTAATTTAAATAAGTTAATATGTAAGGGCAATCATGAACCTATATTATACAAGTCATTAGCAATTCTTTCATAGAAACAAACTAAAACAAATTATTAAAGAAAATCAATTCAATTAATAAATTAATGGAATTCAATTCTTTCTTTTTTTTCTTCAAGAATTGTTTCCAAACATAGCCTAAATGTTGTTTAAGGTTCATTTGAAATTCTAATTAATATATATAGAAATACAGTACTATCTATCATTTCTACTTTGTTATGTGACATAAACTAATGTTTTCCTTAGTTTGATGACCGGGAGAATAAAAAAATTAGTTTTGTGTGCTTTTATTGATGTTTCAATTAATTTTGTAATGTTTGAATCTACAATTCTAGATTAGTTTTTCTTTTAGAACGTGGTATGTTGTTTAAATGTGCAATTATAGATCTGTTATTTATTGAATATGACATTTTCTCAATATTTCCATTTTCTTATTCCATTTTGGAAGGACGGAAGGGAGGTATGTCTGCATTATGAATCGGTTATAGTTTAATGAAGAGAAAAAAAAATTTCCTAAGTAGGAAAAAATATTGAAATAAGTCTTGTGGGTGACTCATGCTGTTAAATCTTTGAGCAATATGAACAATCTAAATCATGGGTATCAAATGTTTTAAAAAGTTATCCGAATGAAATAGTAATACGAGTTAATTTAGTATGGTTATAAACGAGTCGAGTTGAACAACTCGGTGTTCAGTTTGATACAAGATCGACTCAGCTTGGCAAAGTGGTAAATCTAGATGTATTATTTGGACTAAGTGTCAGTTTGGTATTGATTTTCCACTCTGTTAAGTTCCATTTTCAAACTTTGATTAATAATTAATAATTTTTTTCAATGTCAAAATATATCGTTTTCTTAAGTTTGTAAGTGAAACTTTTCATGACATCAACTTTAACAACAATCCAAATACCAAATAGGTCTAAGTAAATTACAAACAAGTGTAATTTAATTTCTTGAATTCATTATAATCTCACATGAAGTATAACGCTAATAAAATGAGTATTACAATAATTTTAAGTATTAACAGACTATTTATGTAGTATTTGAGTAAGAATATTTTTGTAATATTTTCTTTGAATTAATTAAAGTCGTTCTTTTGAGTGTAATATTTCCAACAATGTGGTATCAGAGCCATTGACAAGTTACGGATATATTTACTAAGTCATTGACGACTGAAAACTTCATGCGATTAAGAAGCTTTGGGATGACAAGATCAAGTTTAAGGGAGGATGTTGGATCATAAATTTGATCTTAATTATAACTTGGAGTCCAAAGTAAGTTCTAAACTTAATCTTAATTAAGTGAAGTCTAATTAACTACAACCAATTTGGAGGTTATTAACTATAACCAACTTGGAGACCATTTAATTCAACCAAATAAGTTGGCTATTAATTGTTTAAGTTGTATGTTCTGATTAGTAAATGTGTTAGTTGGGAGTTGTATCATTCACCTATAAATAAGTGAGTTGTTTAGTTGTTTTTCATCAAGTAGAAGCAAGAATTTCTAAGAGAGAAAAAGAAGAGAATAAAGAGTGAGTTGTAGTATTTGAGTAAGAGTGTTTTTTGTAATATTTTCTTTGAGTTAATCAAAGTTGTTCTTTTGAGTGTTTTATTTCCAACAATGCCACGTATCAGCTTCTTATTAGAAAGAGAAACAAATAAAAAAATTGACATTTTTAAATAGTCAAATCAGCGAGAAACCAGTATGTAACATTGAGCGGGAAAATGGTGTACTTTAAACAAGTTAAGGTGGATGTCTGTCACCTTTAAAAATAAGTTTAGGATGGCAACTAGCTTTTCAAGACAATTTTAAGGTGATTAATGCGTTAACCTTATAAATATGAGAACTATATATAACCATCTTATCAACACGTCGTCCGGTTAGCCTAAAATCTTATTTCATTATAGTGTTCCATTCATCGAGAAAGATTTTAATGGTATTTAATTCTAATCCAATTTGCTAATTGATACTGATTAAAAGAATCGCAAAAGCTAATAAACTAATCCGATTGAGATAGTCAAGAAATGTTAAGGGCCAAATACATGGTTTGGCTCCTAATTAACTTTCTTGATAAGATATTATATTTCTTCCAGAAGAATATACCATGACCCAGTCAGCTTTGACTTCAACTCACACATCAACGCGAAAATGGTTGTTTATCACAGTACTCGTTTTTTATGAACTTTGAATTGCTAAAGCATATATTTGTTTCGAAGCAACAACAATACGGAATTTCATTACTAGTTTGGAAATTATGGTTTAAGAATTATATCAACAATATAAGAAGCAAGCTAGAAAGGACCACAAAAGACATACAAAACCTCATGTTTTTTAATACAAGTTATGCAACAAGATACAGAACCAAATGCTCATCAGAAAAACGTTTTGAGATTCAAGACATTCCAATTGCAAGCAATACATAGGCCTAATACATAGATAGAACCTTGAACTTGCCCCGAAAAGCCAAGTGCCCCCTCGACTTTTAAACACATCCTGTAACCCCTCAACTTGCGAAAATACACCTGTTTTCCCCTGAATGCCAGGTATCAACTTCTGGTGGAGAGAGCAATTACATATTTGAAAAGTCAAACCGACCAAACCTAATTGACACGTGACGTTTAGGGGAAATTAGTGCATTTTGCAAGGTTGGGGGGGGGGGTGTAACGGGGTGCTTTTGAGAGTCGAGGGGAGCAGTTGGCTTACTCGGGGAAAAAATAAAACAAGAAAGTTTAATAAGGTGTGTAGTAGTACCCTGGATGCCCGTACCCCGAAGAATTGCTGATATTGGCCAAAGCCACTTGGCCTTGCATTCCATCCCTTCCATACTGCTGCCAAAGCTGCTGTTCTTGAACCAGCAACCGCTGCTTCTTTTCCATATCTGCTATTTGCACATATGAAGGAGGTGCAATCGCAAGGGAAGCAGCAAAAGGATCCTGGTTCCCAACTAACTGGGCAGTTCCATCTGGCGCAGGCAATGCCAACACTGGAGTTATAGTCTTTCCTGAACAGGGCAGCGCTACGCTACTCGCACTTCCACCGCTTAATTGAGTAGTGCTCACATGTTGCCTTACTGCACCTTGATCATACATTCCATTCAGTAGTAGTGAATCCATGCCACCCCCTAAAGCGACTTTCTGCTTCGATAGATTACTACTTGTTTCCACCAATGCCATTTCCCAGTTCTCTTTACCGCTCTCAGCAGCAGGTGTTTGCCATGCTGAAGTCACTTCAGGCTCTCCATTCGATGGGAATGCTTCCCATTCGCCGTTTGATGGTCCAGAAAACAATGCCAAAGCCATACTGTTGCCTTGTGCATCCGCTGAAACTCCATCATTCTTCAAACTCACCAGACCTTGAGTCGCTTTTTGAGGCTGTGGTTTAGGCTGTGACTCGAGACGGGGTGGAGGGGTATAATTTTCTGGTGGAGGAAGAGCTTTGACTTCCATTTCAGGTTCTTCTCTTACAGCTACCTTTTCCTCCATTGTTTTTTTCTCAGGACTCTTTAATGATGGTTTGTTTGTCATTTCTTTCAAAAACCCTTCCAATGTACCTAACAACTGATCCGTTACTTTCTGCACCGCTGGAAACTCGGATGATCGAGCTATCCCAATATCCTTACACCAACCATAGAATCCAACAAGTTGGTCAATCATTTTTGCAGAACTGACATACATGTCAAAACCCTTAACACAATCCACATACTCCATCTGTGTAAATTGATCCAATAAAACGCCCAGAGCCTCACACATATCAGAATACAACACAAAACTCTCCTTAACTAGAATGTAGACAGACACAAGAACTAACCGACTATTCTTCGCCATTCCCGTTGGCCTGCAAGCGAATATTCTATCGAGCAACCTCAACAAACGGTCCAATTTCATCAAAACCCTCCCTGGCTTCATTTGTCTTATAGGTGTAGCCTCTTTCCTCTGTTCTCTCCCATTTAAACCCTCGTTAAAATCACCATCAGACCTAGATCTCCCAGGCCTACCATAATCAAAATCATCCCGCTCATCAAAATTCCTGTCATTACCCTTCAATTTACTCTCACTCAATGCAACCTCAACTTTCTCATCAAGAAACAACGCATAAAACCTGACAAAAGCAGAATGATCCCACGAATGGGAGTGAGCCTCGTCTCTAAAATCAGCCAGATTCAAAACCCTAACCCCTCTTCTAGTGGCATAAACAATCTCCTCCTGAAAAGAGGGATGGCCATCAAGCAAAAGCTTATGCACAAGCATCAAAGCCTTAACGGCCACAATCCAATCGCGAGTTTTACTCAACCTTCTAGACACAGTAGCAACACAAGCGGTAACGTAACCCCTAGAATAAGAAGTAAGATGCAAAATCTCTCTCAAGTATTTCTCGTCAGCTGGATCGTCATCATGACTAGTAGCTTTAACAACTAAAACCTCAAGATCAGGCGCAATGTTACCTGTTACTTTAGCTATACCAATGCTGGTCTGGTCTTTTACAGCACCAATCGCTTTACGGATCGTGCTTGATGTCATTTTGTAGTTTATAAAATTGAGTGATTGAAATTGCAAAAAATGAAGACTACCTCTGTATACGTCCGAGAAGGATTCTCTGAAAAACAAAAAAAAAATATCCGATAGACCAACGAAACACCGGAGATCAGGGAAGCAGAAGCTTTGCTGTTTGTAGAAGAAGAAGAAGAAGAAGAAGAAGAAGAAGAAGCGGGTTTATCTGTACGCGTGATGCTTGCTGGATGTAGAAGAAAAGGTGATGGCGGGCTTACCGGCTGATTGATTAGATTGAAAAAGGCAAAGCGCGTAAAATATTAAACGCGACGGTGTCGTTTCTTTATTTCATTGAATACGTCAAGTTGACTATTTTGTTTACGATTGCAACTAGCCACCATTTTTCTCACCAAAAACATCTCTCTTCTAAATTTTCTATATATATATATATAGTTTTGATGAAGCCGATGATACCATTTAGTAGTAATCTTTTGTATAATTATTAAAATAAAGAGATTTTACTTCATGGAGATATTAGAATTTAGCAACATTCATTTAGTATGTTATTGTTTAAAATACTTTACATTAGAAGTTAGTTTTCTAATCACTTTCTCTAATAAAATACCATACAAAACAGTAATCTTGTTATGTTTATGTAAAAAAATAAACTAAATAAATATCTTTTTCATGAAACAAGCTATATATTAACTGTTTGAATTTTTTTTTTTTTTACTACAAAGTAACCATTATTCTGCGTTAAGATAACACAATCATAAAAAACATAATGGTGTATTATATCAAGTTCTTTTCAAATTATTCATAGAGAGTGTTTTTCTAAACTTTTCATTTTTAACTTATGTCTTATAAGCGATTTTTTTTAAAAGTTAGGTAAACTGAATTTAACTTAATTGTATTGAACTGAAACTGAAGATATTTTTTTTAACTGAAGAATATAGTCTATTATATTAAATTAGATGAAATTAAAACTCTAATCAAAAGTGGATAAGTCCCCTTACATATCGAAGAATCAACTGTTTTTTACTTAGCAATTGTGTAGCATGATTCGCATACCGATTATCAAAGACAATTCAAAAACTACTTCAAACATAATACTGAAGTTAAAACACCGCACAAAATACATAACAAACTAAACTTGCTTTTTTTAGCAAGACAAACATATCCTTAGGCAAGACTTAATATGGTAAACGTTGCAGCCTATATTTTCTAAATCTTCATCTAACACTTTCGGAATTTCACAACCATAATAACACATGCTTATAACATAACATCAACCAGTGTTGCAAATCTAAAATTATCTTGTTGAACAGAAATAGATCGGGTGTCTGTTGTGAAAAATCAGCAAGTATCTTGTTTAAATGCAGATGAAATCCAACTCAATTATAAAACTATCGAAATTGAGCTTTGTAGCAACTAAATCCTTGATTGAAGAAGACGCTCGTGTAGTGGATGATTAAAAAAGTAGTAGATGGATAATATTATTGCAAACTGAAATTAGGAAAGATAATATAATAAAGGTTTGTTAGACTTTTTCTCCCTCCCTAACCAACAAACTTACAAACGAAGGAGATGAAAATATCAGACGGTTAGAGTTTTTCAGAGATAAAACTATTTCATAATAAAAAAAAAATATATGAAACTGAAGATACCTAAATGAAAGCAACTAATAGTAAAAATTATGATACTATAAAATATTAATATACTAATAATAACAATCAATAATATTATTGTAAAAAATATAATATTAAAATTAAATTCATTAATAATTATTTAAAATTGCCATAAGAAGTGATCTTTATTGTTATATTTTTATTTTATCATGTACATAACTTTTTATTATTATGTACATAAATAAAAGATAAATTTATCATTATTTTCATTAATATCAATTAATAATCAAAAAATATCACTTTCATTTATTTATTCTTCGTAAAAAATAACAACTAATTAGTTTTAGAAATATTATTAATTACTTTTTTTATTATATAGGATTCTTAGAGATAATAATAATAATAATAATAATATTATTATTATTATTATTATTATTATTATTATTATTATTGTTGTTGTTGTTGTTGTTGTTGTTGTTGATATTAAAATCGAACTAAAATTGAGCTGGAAATAAATTTTTATTTTATAAGATTAACAAATTAGTTTGCCCTTAAAGTTATAAAAGAAAATGGGGTTTATTTGTAATGTTTAATGGTTTTTCATGTGCGCAATTTTATATACATTTGTTGGATTCAAGTAGATGTCAAGAACGTGATTAAGGTCTTAGCCTAATGGTTAAGATGTAAGTTGTGGACTATTGAGATTACAGATCAGAGTCAAATTCGGGGTGGGTTGAGGAATTTTAATCCATTTAATGTAATCCCTGTCCAAATGATACAAATTTTTTTCTTTTTTAAAAAAGTAGATGTTGTGAAGACTTAGTTTAGGTGATTACTTGGTTCGAATCACATCAAAGTAGTTGTAGAGTGTATACTTAAATAATTTTTAGGTTGAACTTTGAAAACATACCTTATGGTTTCATCATTATCAAAAACGGGTTTGTAGAATTTTTTGTTCAAACAAGGGTTTGGTTTCAAACGTTATCAAAAAAAGAAAACTAACACCGTTAAAAAATCAAATAAAAATTCGGTAATCATGTTCCATAGTAAATGAAAAAAAATAGAAATTCTTTTCCTTTTTTCTCTTCCTCCTAAGTTCTTCCTTTTCATTCTTTATTTTCATATACCTAATGATAAACTAGTATAAAAATCATAGAGCACATGGATCGCATGATTTTGTGTTTAGCTTGGTCACTCGGCCATGACACATCACTAGGACCGAGTGGGACATCTTTTCTTACTCCTCAAGGATACATCAGTAGAGTTTCATTACAACTCAAATACCAATTCTGATAGGATTCTATCTAAACCTAGTAGAATCCTACTTGAAACAAAGACTCACGTCTATTCATACAAGGAGTATTCCAACTCTTGTATAGATAGGTCATTACCACAAATCAGGTGCACAATTATGTACACACAAACATTACTTTCTCTGCCTCCGTCACTAACTTAAACATCGGAAAGGCTACGCTGGTCATACGGCTAGTCACTACAACCTTGTTATGTTTTACAGCCAACATCTCCGATGAGATTCCGGCTAACAACACTAGTGGAGAAAGGGCCTATGGCCTCGGTCAAAAACCAGGTATTGGCCTTGGTTTTGGACCGAGGCTAAAGCCTCCGAGGCGAATGATCTAGCCTATGAGCTCCTCGGTTAAATGACTGAGGCAAATACGTAGCCATTGGCCTCGGTCACTCTCAAACCCGAGGCCATATGCGAGTAAGAAGGGGTGGTTTAACGCACGAAAATGGCCTCGGTGTTCTAAAATAACCGAGTCCAATTTTCCAATTTTTTTTTTAAAATCTTCCAGCTTTTGTTAATATTTTCCATACCTGTAAAACTAGGAAGCTTGCAAAAGGTATATATTTATATATGTATGTGAATAGAACGAAATTGTTCTTCACCAACGTCAAAACAAACCCATAACTTATCAATAATAACCCAAAATCTATAACTAATACAAAATTGTTTTTCACCGACTTCAAAACAAATCCATAACATATCAATAACAATCCAAAATGTATAAATTACATATTGATTGTCTCCTTTTTCTTTAACTCAGTGCCCAGCTTGAAGATTAAGCCACAGGACTTCAGTACTCCAAGCACACAGAGACAAGGCATGCCACCATAACAATATTTGAATACTCATATGCTAGATAGCAGTACAAAAATTTATGATTATTAAAACAGTAAAGATGCAGAACTGACCTGTAATTATTCCTCTGTCTGACACTGAACATTCCACGCATAAAATTGGACCAGCATGGCATGCTAAAACAGCATCACAAGTGCCTCGTGAAACAGACCACACTCTCGCAGTCCAATCATCACTACCAGTAACCAGACTGTCTCCAACCATTCTAATCGACCTATTACAGACATGCATATACATGGCACAGCCAATTTACAATGGTGATCATATTTGTTGTAGGAAGAAGAAAAATACTATGTTGCTTCAGCTTACCGTATCCATTTTGTATGCCCGTACAACTTGTGCATTTGTTTACCAGCACGAATATCCCATATGTTAGCTACCCTGTTAATGCAAATATTCACCATCTTGAGTTTAGCTAATCAGCTGTAAGGACACAAAACCAAAAGCAGTACATGAATTTTTTTTTTCAAAAGACATACGCATCTCTACCAGCAGCAGCAAGGATCCCAGTGGAATCATCATACTCCATGCATAAGACAGCACTTGAACAACGACCAACTGTTGCTACACAGGTATCAGTCCGAACATCCCACATCTTCAAGGTTCCATCATGTGCTGAAGTAAGGACACGCTCGCCTGATAACATACGGACGCAACTGACCTACAGAATAAACATCAAGAA
>CAOJBI011492680.1:0-10881 GCA_948277035.1 Euphorbia corollata
CTCCATATATGAGACCAAACCTACAACTGACATTTATGCGGCATAAGAAACGTTTTGACTTTCGACAAGGAATCACAAGAAATGATTAAGATCCTCTAATGACTTTTCTGCATAACCAAAATCAAAATACTTTATGTTCCATTAACTATTTCTCAAATGAGCAGATTTGAGCTAGATGAATGACATCAGTTTAAAGCATTAATATAAAACTTATTTACAACAGAAATTATGGGATCATCACCAACTCTAGGGTTGGAGTACTCGTTTTTCTAGGATTGTACACTCATTTTTACTAAGCCCAGCATAGAATATAAACTACGTAACTTTCTTTATTTCAAATTGCCTTCCTTCTAATTAGCCAAAAGCTCATCTTGCATATCATTAATTAGTAGATTTAAAATCTCATTATGGACTGCTTTTTTTGCTCTACTTTTGTTGTACTTGGATCATGCAACTGGAGATTTATTGTATTTGTTTGTGTTAGCGTACTTGTTAGGTGTTTCCGTTTTGATTGTTCCGTTGATTTTAACATCTTCCTGTTATATCTGGTAACCAACTGCAGAAGTAATATATATTATTCTGCATCCCTTTTTTGTCATATTAATTGACAATGGGAGGTATAGTTGGGAAAGCCAATTCGTCCGTTTGGATTCTGGAGACAAAGCTTGAAGCAAAAATGGTTGAAGCTATGCGGCGGAGAGAAGCTGAGGGTTGTTCTATAAGATCATTCAACAGCATTATTTTGAAATTCCCGAAAATTGATGCGGGCCTAAGAAAATGTAAAGCAATTTTCGAAAAATTTGGTATGAAACATGTTTCCCTCGTTCTTAGGTTTTCATATCAATTATTAGTTTAGCTATCAGATAACATCTTGTTTGTGCTAAATGTAATGTCACACATTACAGGAAGTTGTTACTATAAAGCACAAATCACTGAAGTTGGATACATTTTTTCGTATAATTCCTGTTTGTGTTGTTATACATGTAAACAAAGGGTGCTTCTTTTTTTGTAGATGAGGACTCAAATGATGCAATCGATCAAGAAGAGCTGAGAAAATGTTTTCAAAAGCTGGATATTGCTTTCTCAGAGGAGGAAATTACTGATCTCTTTCAGGCATGCGATATTAATGAAAACATGGCGATGAAGTTCAATGAATTTATTGTACTTCTCTGCCTTGTCTATCTCCTTAAGGATGATGCCACTGCTGCTAAGGCTGTATCCAATACTATACTATCTTCCATGGCATTTACCTGCATTTTAAGCTATTAGTCAACATCTTATTGAAAAATTTCCAATTGAAGGTCAAGGTTGCATATAATTTGTTGATACCAGTGTTACAATTCATGGTGTTCTTTTTCGTGAGTCATCTTATAACTCATTCCATTTGCCTGAGCTGGCTTTTGTTATTGTTATATTATTCATTTGTAGGACATCATTTTATGCTATCTATTTATCATGCATCTTGTCTCATACCCAAAATTTGTTTCAGTGGAAGGTCGATTAGGGTCTTCCACTCTTCATAGATGAGAACCATGTTAGTGCAGACATGGATATCTTGCAATTTCCTGTGTTTGTCTTCTCATATTTTTAGTTTCTCTTTTCTGTTACATATTGTATTCCATGACAATGTTAGAAATTGCGGATTGGATTGCCAGATCTGGAGGCCACATTTGAAACACTGGTTGATGCCTTTGTTTTCTTGGACAAGAACAAGGATGGTTACGTCAGCAAGAACGAGATGATTCAAGCCATAAATGAATCAGGAGAACGTTCCTCTGGACGCATTGCAATGAAAAGATTTGGTTTCTCTCTTTCTCTCTACCTGTTATGTTAATGCCATATCTACATGCTTAATATAGTAGCGAACATGTTTGTAAGATGGTTAATGGTGTCTGTCAATATTTAACTTGGCCAAATTAGTGAACGTTTAATATTTTAGAAATATAGGTTTGGAAATCATCAATGTTGTTGTTGAGCATTGCAAAGTATGTTGTTGTCGACATGTTCACTGCCCCGATAACATAATCAAATTGTCTGAGAAAAAGTGAACCAGGAAACCTTCGATTGTGTATTTAATTGTTCCATTGCGTTTAGGTGATCTCTTAAGGTAAAGGTTTCGTATATGAATCATACTGTGATGTTTATCGTTGCCCAAGTCTTCTAGTTATAGAAATGCTAAAGATCGTCATATTGTTAAAGAGTCTTCCTTTCCAATTGCAGAAGAGATGGATTGGGACAAAAATGGCATTATTAATTTCAAGGAATTTCTGTTTGCTTTCACACGTTGGGTTGGAATTGATGAGAACGATGAAGAGGATGATGGTGAAGATCAGGCCTAAACCAGATGCTGTAACTATGAATCGCAAGTGAACGTGAAGCATCCACGATTCGGGTTCCTCCGATACAACGGAAGTTGATAATGTAACAAATGGAGAACCATGCCTTGTTGAATGTGTGATGTAAATAGTTTTACAAGTAGCACCCAGATGTCATCACACTCGTTAGCTATGTTCCAGCTGCAGTAGATTTCCTTAATTTGAACTTGGTAAAGCTGTTCCGTGTTCATTGACTGCGCAATCTTTTCATAACTTACATGTCATAGCCATATCAAGATCTTAAGTGAATACACGGCCGTTGTTTAATTCATGTAAACTGGTGAAGTATGATACTTCAAAATCAATGTCATAAAAACAATTTTGTACGAATGTGAACTTGTTCAATTCATAACTTTAGACAGAGGATGCATTCATACTCGAATTCAAATTAAATCGAGAACTGGTAATACAACATTCCGTCTCAGACAACATGCATGCAACAGGGTAGATAATTGCTTTCAGCTCAGTATTTGTATACAAACCATAGTACAATACATACCTTTCTCACACAATTCCCCATCGCTATCAAAACTCTTAATACACACTTCTAATAAAGCCTAATTTTAAGAATAAGAGAGGCAGTCTTGGAGTCAAACCTCCTTAAGCATCATATAAACCAAAGCCACCCCCTCAACTCAACTGGCTCCTTAATATGAGATAGATACTGTCATTAAACTTTCTCCAAACTTAAGATAAACACACTCCATAGAGAAACAAGTTAGAACTGGCACCCAACCGTAACAGTGCCCCAATGGCAGTCTGCTGACACAGCAACACCTGTGGCATAGGAGATGCACATCTCTGGCATGACAAAACGCACGAGCTTCCAAGCTCTCTGTCAGAATGGGGGTATCCATCACACCCTTGTCTTTGCCCTCTTCATACCGAGACTGTTGTGAAAGGGAGATACGGAACCTGACATTGGAGAGCCTTCATCGCGAAGCGTACCATTCAACATTGCAAGTTCTCTCAGCTGCTGCTTCTTATAGAAATCATGAGTCTCATCCTGTGCAACAAAATGGTATCAGATCTCAATGAAAATACTAGTTGTAACAGTCATTATAAGGATGACGCTGCTGCTTACAATTGGTTTCAGCAAGTCCTCAAGTATCTCTCGCGCTTGCATTAAGCGAGCATCAATTATTTCAACAGGTAACTCTGCCTCGACTAAGATATGGAGAGGTTCATTTAGATGCTCATATCCTGGTTTCCCTCTCATCATTTCTTCCTTTAAAAATTAACCAATGTAAGGTTAACATTATAAGACAATTTAAACCCCAATGCAAAGCATATGAAGCAACTAAGAAGCAAAAGCCGGGTAACTGATCTAAGCTAGCATCAACCGATTACGAGAAAGCATATTCAGACAATTTACAAACCTCTTGCATGTGGTCCACATGCAGCAAACACCTCAAGCTTCTCTAGAGATAGTTTCTTACAACATCTTCCTTGATATACAAGGAATATTGCTCAACTATCAAATAGCAGAGCTCCCTTACCAGCCAGATTTAATTGAACATAACAAGTTTAAGTCTTTAATCTGATAGAATCCATTCTATTGAACTTCTGGTCACATAATCAACTTTCAGTTCTTTTAATCTATGATTATCAGTTCCATTTGTTTTCCGTAATAACAGATCATGATACTTATAACTAAGAATGCAAGTATGCAAGCACCATCAAAACAAAACAAATATATTCTCGTTGTTACCCTAGCTGGATCTTTGATGCTTCCACGCCCTCTAATCAGTACACGGCATTCTGTAGTGGCTTCCACTCGCTTAAGAGAATTCCCCCTAGGGCCAAGGAGGCGGCCAACAAAGTTGAACTGCTAACAAAAGTAATTTTGGTACATCAACAAAAAAGAACACTAGGTAAAAGTGTATACACAGAAAAGAAGCAATGATCCATACATTAGGAAACTTGTCCACAGGGATATCAACTCTTACGGTTCTTTTAACAATGAGACCAGATGAGCTGCCTGAAGAACTAAGCCAGTGTGCTGATGAGGGCTGTAATAAACCCGACATCTGCACGGTAGAGTTATAGATGTTGTTAAGCCATAATAAGATAAAATTTAGCTGCCTTGCTTTCATAGGCAGACGGCAGTTAAAAATGACAAAAAAAATCTCAAAAACACATACAGCTTACAGCTCAACAGAAGGTGCATAATTCATTATGCCACAAAAGAGGCGACTAGAAAACCACAAATTGTTCAAAAAATTGGCACCCTGACATGTACAACTGTAATATGCTCAAAGCAAGAGTTTATAATCAAACACACAACCAAATAAAGTAGTGAAGACGGATGCTTCTAAACTAAACATGTAATTTGACCAGAATGATGAACAAATCCAACAACCACACAAGCTGAACAGACTTATTGTCTTATATTTCAAATTAGGTATATATTGCCACAACAGTAAGTCGGTAACACTTAAACCACGTAGCATTTTTAAGGAACTAAAACACTCCAGTTCTACAACCCTAATCCTAGCACTCCACGTGTCAGGCAAACTAACTAGAAGAAAATGTAATCCCAAGGATTTGTTAAACATCTCATGTTATAGTGGTTTGATCTCCATTATGTTATCGGTTACCAAATGGGAGAAAAACCATGTACTGGCTGCCATGGAACTTAATAACACAAAAATAGCATAGGTACAAGCTGTAAATTTTTTTCCAAGAACACCATGTTAAAGTTAACATCTATTATGTAGGTCAATGAAGTTAGCCTCAGAATCAGACTCCCTGCCATGAAAATTTTCTGAAATATAAACTACAAACCAAACAAAGTTAACAGTTAGAATAAATGTAAATCATCTAGTCAGAAATGCTTCTAGAAAACAGTAAAATTAGATGGAAAAAAGAAGGTTATGTTAATAGTTAGTATCCATACTTCTGATTTAAATCGTGATGCCCATCCATTTGCATCAGCTCCTCCATTTGAAAATACTCCTCCAGAAGCCAGAGGGCTAGCATGTTCAAGCCCACTTTGACCTAAAACTGATGCATTCCCCAACAGTGTACTTACACGCAATATTTCTGCTCCAAAATGTCAATTTTCAAGAAGAATATGTACTGGTTAGCATTAGTTAACAGATTGTTAGCAGTCACCACAAAATTGGAGATACAAGACGGATTGTTAACTGAGTTAGTTAAGAATCAATGCTTGCCCCATAAAACAAAAGTAAATTTCAGTAATTAGCCTGACAATGCCAAGGACAACATAGTTTAGTCCTATCCTACCATAAATGCATAAATACAAAATATTTACAAATAGTCAGATAAATTAGTGGATAGAGAACAAGGCTAAATAGATAATCAAAGATAATTCAGTTATTTAAGTAGAGAACAATTAGCGGATAAAGCATTAAGCTAAGTAGTTAATAACAAAAAAATCCTTAAATATGTAAGAACAATCGCAGGACATTAAAATTCACAAACAGCATAAAAAACTCAGCCAACTTTCATATAGTTTCATTTAAGGAGAATTCTTCGACATACTTACAATTCTGTTGAGTAAGCTAGATTTCAACTACGACTGTGGTTTTCCTTTTCTGTGGATTACATTTGTTGCATACAATGGGCATCATATGAGGTTTATATCGAGGCTCACCTTGCAGGAAAAACAGGAGACTTAGTTTTTTAATTCTCATCCTATTTCCTATGTTTCGGATTAGTCCTTTACAAGAATAAACTTTTGACAATTTCCCCTCCATTCACTTGTTTTCTTCCATGTTAGTAATAATGCAATTACATAGTTCCACAACCATATATGCCATGGCTAAATCTTACTCCAGTCTCAACCTATATTCAGTTTATCCATGAAGATGCCTCTCGCAATTGAACTACGGTTGAAACTACAAATATTTTTTCAGCAAATGATCCAAAACTATTTTAACCTTCAAGATCACAATCATTGTTGATTGATAACCCACCGTAAACTATATACCTTCCTCCCCTATGCTCTATAATTTTTTCTTAATTCAAAACTATGTGCATTTGACTGCATTCTATAGGAAATCACTTTTCAAGTGAATTTAAAATATACTTTTCAAGATGTGGGCAAGCCAGAAAAAAATAATTCTTTCTTGATGATATGCAAAGGCATATACTGAAAAGTATATCATTTTTAATCTAGCTGGTCTAAATCCTTGCAAAATACAACTATACAAGAACAATTTCAGTTTGAATCGAATTAATATATAAGGATTCTTAAGAAGTCAGAAAAATATGAGGATTAAGATTAGTAGCTCCAATAGATGATTTCCGAAGAAAGGTACTACATCTCAAATGTGGTTGTCACCCACAATCAGTTCTGTACTCAAGATACCTTACAAGTGCAATAGAATGTTTCCTCATCCATATGGCTGTTTAAAAACTCAAAGGGTAAATAAAAGTAAACTATCCATGATTTCATTGAAGCTTAAAGTCTTGCTTTGATTAAAATAAAAATAAAAGTTCGCCTAAAGATTGCAACTGTTTTCAATATGTTTTGACCCTCGCTTAAACACAATATAATAAATTTACCTCAAAACCAGTTTTTTATGGATTCATGATTGCACATAACTATTCACCAACAGTTGCAAAATATCAGATGAAAAAACCAAACTGGAGACAGTGACCACGTATTTCATCTCTAAAATACTGCAACTTGCGTCTGCCAGCACATAGACTAAAGCGATTCACTCAGTACAGCTCAAAGTTGGGGACATATTAAGACTTGACAAACATACCCTAAACATGGCCTGTTTTATTAAGTGTCAATGGCTACACCATAATGTTAGAAAAACACAAGGGACAAAAACGTGTGACGACATGGACCAAACTGTTACTTGAGAAAACGCTTCACATGGTTGGGGTCCTTATAAATGGACTCTTGACAAAAACATTGTAACATTACACCCCATAGAAACTTCTCCATTTTTATCATCTCGGATTTGTGACTTCGAATATATGTACATTTACATATTCCAATAATTATACAACGACGCCGCACTGATAACTGCAAACGGACTTATCCTTTCAACAATTATCATTTGGGAACAACCTCCATGGTGATATGCAGAAGCAGCAGAACCATTTGCATTTCAATAGCCCAATGATTGCAATAATGATAATGCATTGAAATACACCCAACATTGTATGATCACAATGGAAGGTAAAATATTTGCAACTAAACTTCATAGCCAAAGGCCCAAAAGATGATTTCTTTTTCTCTTCCCTATACACTCCTCATCCTTTAGAAACTATATGTAGAAGTCTCGCTACAGCAACCCCCCACCCTCAAACACTCCCGCTTCAGATGTAGGCTTTTTTTCCTATATCTGACTCGTCCTATCTAATGTTTAAAAGAACTACGGAAGAGAGATGACCAATGAGTCAGATCTAGGAAGAAAAGCCAGACCCAAAACAGTCCCATACTAAATTGTTACACAATTCCATATAAAAACGCAATGAGAAAAATCGTTTCTATTCCATGAAACCAACCATGAAGGAGTAAGTTCACACAAAATAATATGAAAAAATAGCTCACAATGGGATTGCCAAACTTAAAAAAAAAAACAAAAGGAAAAAAATTGAATCCACCCGAATATATCTTAGACAACAAGATGAAATATAATGGTTTAGCAATGCAAGTCCTGTTCTACAAATTGATAATGCACTGAGACAGAATAGGCAGAAAAATACACAACTTATGAAAATAGTTCATAGCAAATTGCTGAAAGACAATAAGTTTTTGTATACCAGAATCCATTTTATGTATATAACAAGTAGTATTCACTAAGCACTTTGCATTACACCAAAAAGCTGGAGGATGATATCATTTTAGTATTTCAAAATATCATTTTCTTGATCTACAGAGAAAAACTATTAGAAAGTTGAATATGTTTGTCCCTTATTAATAAAGAAAAAATAAGAACATAAACGAAACCCCGAAGTTATCAGTAAAACGATTAAAAACACAAGCAAGATAACGAAAAAACCAATTGATCAAATTGATTTAAATCCCAATTATGTACTAGTTCTCTTGATCCACACACAAAGAGATCAGAAGCAAACCGTACTTGTTTCAGATGCATTTATTAATCCTTATAAAACCAAATGAAATTCTCAGGATCGATCAGTATTTTTACTGAAACTTACCCTAGCTTAATAATCTATAAGTGTGAGGGAGCACAGGCAAGAATGGACTTATTTTGTACCACTCTGCAAGTAATTCTGAAAGATATATGTAAAAGAAAATGAAATGAAGCATAAGATGAACTCACGGTTGGTAATAGTGTTAGAAAAATTAGAATACACTTGAGGGAAAATTACAAAAACTATAATAAGAATTTAGAATTACATATATAATAGCATATTTCCCAGGATCACATCATTGTCGGATTATCAAATATTGGAATCAATAATACCTTAACCCCCTTATCGTTGATCGTTGATTCTGTTGCGGGATTTCATTGATGATCATTAGTCGAACGAACACGAACCGAGAGGTTTGAGGCCTTCCTCAACTAAATCCTTTTATGTCTCTAAAATATCTCCGTATGATTTTTCTAAATGGGTAGAATAAAAATCCTTTGTGATTTAGTATCTTGGGGACCTTAACCATATACTTAAACATCATTTTATACTCTACAAGTAGAACCCCATAAGTCCATAATTTTAATGAGCATTTTTATGTTACATATGTTATTATTCCATTAAGAACCAATTCAATTGGCTCAATATGTAATGAAATAAAGAACTACATAAATAGCCAATATAAGTGTAAGTTAATATGAATATAATTGTGTATAAATATTTGCCCATTAATATGATATATAGAAATTATAACCACACAAAATAATAATTTCCAACAATCTCTCACTTGGGCAACATATTAATCTTGATACAATTATGTTACAAACAAATTTCTGAAAGCGCGCATTTGTATGTTATTCTTCATTAATCAATCTTATCCATCAAATATATAAATAGTGGAACCAATGTGGCGTTAATCAATTTAGTGTTGTGACTAAACCATCATGATCACCATATAAATATATAAAATGACATAGATCCAATATGGATGAAAATGACATGCTACAAAACCTTATGCATGTCTCTTTCAATTTGTCCTTCTTTAGTTTTTATGATATCAAACAGAATTTATATGTTAAACAGAGTAAACAAAATCGAATACTTTACTTTTGCAGAAATTATAAAATTAGTATATATTCATACTTGATAGAGCATCAAAATACATAACAAAACTCCCACTAAAACTGGACATATTAAAATATTGCAATACCCAAACGAGCAATATGCTCCTGGAAATTACCATTTTAGTAAGCGGGATCCGCAGCTATGAAGTTTATAGGAATATGGTCTATGAATATACTCCATTCTTAACAACCAAAAGCTTTATATCAATATGTTTTAATTGATTAGAGTTTATTTTCTTTGTGTAATGAGACAAGATTTCAAATTGGATTAATCTTCTTAAAGACATTTGTTATATGCTTTTGAGGTTGATGAGTTTGATCTGAATGAAAAAGTTGTTTCATATTGTCTTGTATTAACTGATAAAAAAACAATATTTTCAACATTTTCTCCTCCCTCAAACTCAACATCCTCAATCTTGTCTCAAAATTAATTCCATAATGAATTTTATAATTTTAAAACTCATCATAAATACCTAGTACAACATTAATTATTAGTCTTTGGACAGAGAAATTAAGTGTGAGTGGTACTTTGTTAGAAATTATGATAAACTACATATAATTAATTCTGTCAAACAATAGTCTTTCTTTGGACCGACTATTGCTCACATGAAAAATAAACTTTAAAAATTACAAGTATTATCATATAATGCTTCATTATTTGTCCATAAATGTATTTGTTATTGGCCAAATAATAATCTTCCTTTGGGCTGATTAAAATCTGCATAAATAACAAACATTGCACAATACTTTATGGAAAAACTTGTTGAACTCAGCTCAGCGAGAGCTATGTTTTTGAAGATAAAAAGTCTTAAGGCAGCAGCCAGCAAGGTCAGCGGGAGAGGAATCAAGACAGCGAGCATGGAGACTTGCTTCCAAGTTAGCGAGCAAGAAGTCCCCATAGTCAACACAGCCTTGAACAAATTGAATCTTCAGTCAGCAAGGAGTTTAGACAGCGCGCATATTAAAGATAAGGTGCATTTAATGCTAAGAGCAAAAGTCTGCTACCTAACTCAGACCGTACTAATCGCATTAAATACCTGAGATTGTCTTTTCAGAAAAAGATTTTGGCGAGTTTGACGGTTGAACTAAAAGACAAGAGTTAGTGGAGAATTACCAGGTTTTAAGGACTTAATGGCAGACAAACATCACTATCAAATTCCTAATCTTAGCAAAAGTCAAACTCATATCTCTTCCAAGCCGTTTTTACAGAATTCAACTCATTGGATTACTCAAGCTTTTTCTGCAATTTTTTCTTTCAAAAGAAACGTTGAATACAACGGCTAATTCAACAACGG
>CAOJBI011495360.1:0-10418 GCA_948277035.1 Euphorbia corollata
AGGAGCTGTTATTTTAAACCATTCAAAGTTTATCAATCATAAATTATTAAAAATCACTATCTCGTAGGTTTTTTAGTACCCCAAAGAAATGAAAGAAGCATATCAAACCATTGAGAAGTTTTTCACTTAAATTGGTGATGAAAGAATAACGAGAAGTATAAGAATGACGATATATTCTAGATATATATGTGTTGTAGATGCAAATCTAGATGTTCACAAGTTATTGAAATATGGATTTATGAATAAAGTAGTTACAAATGATAGAATGATGAGCGTATCAAAATTACCATCAATAATACCAAGATCAATTGTACAACTTGGATGGAAATATGGAAGATGAATATATGGTTTCCAGATATTTGATACTTCTATGGAATTAGATGGAAAACCAGTATTAATAGCTCAGATTTTCAAGTGTGGAGACAAGTTAAATGGACCATACATAGGAAATGAATTATTAATTAGAAAATTTTAGAAAACAGTTGGGAGACAAAAGAGCTCATGGAATGGAATAAATGTATTAAGTCAAGATTAGAATATTATATTAAAAGTAAAAGAGTAGTTATGATAGGAATATCAAATAATGGAGAAACTGAAGAGGTAGTCACCATCGACTATATAAGAGAGCATGCTGATGAAAGAAGTAATAAGATATTGATAGAGATGCATCGAAGGATCATGGATAAGAAACATAAGCATAGTACAAAGGCACTAGCCTAATATGATAGAATCTATGAGCCAAAGCCATCAAAACTGATAATAGATGACTGTCCAAGTAAGCTGCTCAGGCCCAAAGATGAAAAGGTTTGTTAGATTAAAAGAAGACCCATTTGATTGACATGTGAAACAAATGGGATAAACCAAAATAAGAAGATGAGAAGATAAAGATATACCATGTGCCAAGGTGTGGAAACTGGCATGAAAACTCATCAATATGTGAAAAGTTAATGAGATAAGTGACATAAGAAAATAAGGAAGATGAGACATATATATGGATGCTTTGGAAATGTAATAGTTTTGCATTGGTAATGTTGTAACTTTTATTTCTTTAATAAATACGGATGTATAATAACAGGTAAGTGCGAAATTTTGCTCGAAAGAAAAGTCCTCGTACTTACTCTGTCATGTCTAATCATTATGCTTCGCTAAACACGTTCCCGAACATTCATAATCATATTAAGCCAATCTTAACCAATATTTATCATTTTAATTTGAAAATAAGAAACACCATGACCATTTCGATATGCCTTTAAAGACGTCCAATATGTGTGTTGAGAGGTTGCTTGAGCATGATCATCACCCATAAATATTTAGAAAGGCTACAAGCCAGGATTTGCACTATTACACTGAAAGAAGCTTCGAAAGGTACAATTGAATTTACTTATACTATTTTTTCTAATTAAATTAGTGCCAGACAAATAAAATTTAAAGGCATAATATATTATGTATATTAAAATTTATAATTAAAATCACGTTATCATCCTGATTAGGATTAAGATTTATTATAAGAATAATTTAATGCATAATTTGCTTCCTAAACTTAATATCAAAAGTAAAATGATCCTTAAATTTTAAAAAGTACACCGTTACCCTCAACTTGTAAACAAGTATCAATTTGCCTTGACATGTGATCACGTGGCCATCAAGGGAAAAGTTGATGTTTTTTTACAAGTTGATGGAGTTAATTAGTTCATTTTTGCAATTACAGGTAAAATGTTTTTCAAAATTTAATAAATAGATTTAATTTAAATATAATTTATAAAAGTTTGAGTTAAAATTACGCATATGTCCTGTTGTTTTTTGGTTAAGAAAAACGGTCCACTTATTTGTAGATATCACGAGACGCACAGTGCAGTTTGTCCGGTACCTGAATATGCAGTGAAGTGAGAACTATAAATGTCAAATTTCATGTTCAAAGGAAATGCAGAGATAAGAGAGCAATGTCAATGTCCATGTCAATGTCAAGCTCCTTTCCTTCCTCACTTTCGCTCCTCTCATCATCAAACCCCTCTTCTGCCCTTCCTTCTCTATCTCTCTTACGCCCGCGTTCAAATCTCTGCCATCGTCGTTCGCTTTCTTTTCTCTCCTTCGCCTCTTCTACTTACACAATTCGCTGTTGCTCCTCCTCTATGCCTCAACAAATCTCCATTTCCACTTCTAATCAGGTTTGTCACTCACTGGTTTCTTTGTTTTCTATGAACAAATTATTGATAATGAGGCGTAATTGATCATGCTATAGAAATTTGATTTACTTTCCGAATGTTGATTTCAGTTCCAGAAAAGCTTGATGTATTCGACGGCATTTTGGGCTTCACAATCTGTAATTGCTTGGAATGTAGATGTTGGTTCTTGCTTTTTGTATGCTAGTCACTCTGCTTCTTTGATGGTCACTGATGCTGGTGTTCAAGGTTTTTTCACTATTCCTGCATATCCTTTTTACTTTTAATTTACTAGGAAAACATTTATGTTGCAAAATATTTTATTGGAGGATCATGTAAGATGGCAATCTTGTCCCTTCGACCTTTAGGAATTTGTGATTTGTGAATGGCCATTTTGTCCTCCAATTAAGTAAAATGATCGCACATCCATCTCATGATGATTCAAGCTTTATTTATTCTGGTAACTAGTAATGAGAGTAGTTGATGGAATTTCCTTTCTAACAGGATATGATTTGAAAATTACACTTGAGAAATATGATGGAGGGCTCCCGGAAAATGTAAGATATTAAGTTCCTTCTACTGAATGCTTATTGGGCTTATTACCAATTTGGTAATACCCTTGGTCTGTTTTTTTTTTTTTTTATAACAGTATATGTTAATCTTTATTTTATATGTTTTGGCTTCATTACAAGTTTCTATAATTCAGTGGCTACTAATTTAATCAATTCTCTTAACTTCTCATTTCTAGGTAATTGCAAAATTTCCTCATATTCGGGATTACAAAGCTTTCAAAGTGCCCCCTGGTCAAGATTTCAAATCTCTTCTTAAATGCCAATTAGCAGTTGCAGCATTTGGCTGTAAGTACCTTGTGGAGCTTTTTATTCTAAATCATGCTGAAGCACCATTTTAAAATAATTTAAATAATCACTGTAAATGACCTCTTTGTTAGAAGAAGTCTTGACTGGTAACTAAACCTGCGCTTGAACATTGCCTATATATATTCTAACAAACAGGAATGTTTGTGAACTTTCTCCACATGACCATAATTATACCTTTTAGATACTAATAAAATAACATAAAATATATGACACTCGCAACTTGAGTAATGTAGCACCCTGTAGCTTGGCTGAAATTATGTTTCTTTGTGTGAAGAGCCTAGTAACCTCCATTATAAAGTCTTAACCTGCAGATCAATTTGTTGACAGACATGTGCTGACATTTTAAATCTATTTGCCTTTTTTTTATCTTGTCAGTCATTAATAAATTTATTTAGTGGCGTGATTGCTGATTTGTTTTATTAAAGTTAGTTACCTCTGTTTTGTTGATACCTTATTTCAAACTTTATTTTAGGTTTGGATTTTCTTTGTCCCATTACACCTACATTTCAATTTTTTTACTTGTAAATTTCTCTTATTATATGTGTTACATAATTCAATTTTCTGTTTACCTTTACCATTTTTTGGGTCATGTCTGTTAGTCATACGAAATGCAGTGGTGCGTGGCTGGTATCATGTTTTATTAAAGTCAGTTAAAATTAGTTTTCTGGGTATATTTAACTTCTTGTGTTATTTAAATCGACCTTATCCATTAGTTTGTTCAGTTGTTCTTTTTATTTATAGTTTCTTTTATTCCATTTGTACAGCTGATGGGAGATGTAAAAATGCTACTGGTCTGCAGTTACCTGGTATTTTGGATGAATTGTTCTCATATGATGGTCCTCTAGGTGCACATTATTGCGAAGATGCTGTGTCACTCTATCTTTGGGCACCGACTGCTCAAGTGTGTTTAATTTCAGAATAGATTATAATTTTCATATTCATGCAGTTCTATCAATCTGTCTTCCGCTGCATCATCAGCCAAAATAATTTGGTTCTGTTTTGTTACAAAGTAGGATGTTCGAGTGTGCATTTATAGGGATCCCTTAAGTAAGGAACCAGATAAAATTGGTCAGCTCGTGGAGGTTAATGGTGTTTGGAGCATTGAAGGACCAAAAGATTGGCAAGGTTGTTATTATACTTATGAAGTACATGTCTACCATCCTAGCACCTTGCATATTGAACAATGTTATGCAAATGATCCATATGCCAGAGGGTATGCTGGTTGACTCAGTTTGTCAATTTTTCTCTAATATGGTTAAGTTGTTTACATGCTCAATCAGTGCGTAGCATTTAAAACATTCATTCTCTTGTAGGTGAGGTGGTATGCATCCAAGGTTCCGTTCCATTTTTAATTGCTTTTTTCCTCTATGACAGGATTTCATCCAATGGCAAGAGGACATTACTGGTCAATATTGATTCTGAATCCTTAAAACCCGAGGGATGGGATAAATTGGCTAGTATAAAACCCAGTCTAAGTTCTCCCTCTGACATAAGTATTTATGAGTTGCATGTAAGAGATTTTAGGTATATACACTTTTTTCCTTCCGTCAGTGATCTAGTTATTATCAATCAAAGAAAAAAGAGTAATAATTAGGCTCATTCAATTAAAGAAACATATCCTTTTATTTGTTATTTATGTATTTTTCTTTGTGCTAAACTCTTGTAATTTTCGTGATTCTTTTACTCTTTGCTATTGCAGTGCCAACGATTACACTGTACCTCCAAACTTTCAAGGTGGATATTTGGCTTTCACTTTGGAGGTAAGTAGTCCATTCTTCTATTTATGCAATTAAAATTTATGGTTATTAAGAGATTTTTAAAGGTTTTCTACTAATTTACTCAAAATTCAACTATCATTTTCAATATCTAATATTACATAAATGCTTTTCCGTTTTTAATAGCATTCCTGATCATGAATGAAGGTACATTTTTTTTCTTAGTGTGATGACATAAACTAATAACACAGTGGATATCAACAACAACAACAACATAACCCCAATTGCCTATCAAGGCTCCCGCAAGAAGCGAGGTAAGGGGGGGTCGGGTGTACGCAGCCTTACCCCTGTAATAACAGAGAGGCTGTTTCCAATTGACCCAGAAGTGGAGTTGCAACAACTATCCCTAACTTCACAATAAAAGAAGTGCAGATAGAGTAATGAGCCATTTTGCTTTATTCCATTATAATCGTAGTTGAAAAAATTTTTTGGCCCATAATTTAGCAGCTATTGTCTCCGAGATTTTCACGTTCATTTGGCCATTATTTCTTCTAAATACTAACCTAAAATGTTTTTTATATACCTGAGTCACTAGTGGATTGTATCATGGATGTTACAGATTTTATAGCTCCATCATGATACAGATTTTATAGCTCCATTATTTTGTAAACACTTGTATCACTTTTATAACCAAATAACTTGACTCAAAGCCAACAGCTATGAATCTCCAATTGTCCAAGACCCAGTTTTGCAAGTGATGCATATTAGACATATAGTGTTCTTTCTGTTTAATCTAGTTTTAACTTGATTAACATATGTCATGAGGGATAAATTGTTAATTTATGCATTAAGTTAAATTCCAGCTGCATTTTTAAAGTTTAGTTACTTTCTTCAGTATCACAATTTGGTGACTTTCAAAGCGCCTCTTCTGTATTCTGTATTTAAATGATACCTCTAATAAATGTAAATCAGCTGGTATCATGCCCACCTTTTCCTTGACTTTTGCAACATTATTGTGGTGCTTAAGGAATCTGTAAGAGACTATGTTTACTAACAGAATCAAAATACAGTAGAAATAACAGGGGACTTGGTGTCATTTTTTAAAACATGCAGTATTTGTTTTTGTCATGAAAACACTGCATCTTTAACTCTAGTGAGCACGTTTCTCTTGAAGGATACTGCTGGTGTAACTCACCTAAAGAAATTATCAAAGGCTGGAATTACTCATATCCATCTGCTTCCAACCTTTCATTTTGCTGGAGTTGATGATGTGAAGGAGAACTGGATATCCGTGGGTAGGCATATATCTTCGTTGAAAGTTTATTAATTAAATTTTATTACTCCTAAATGTACTTATGAGTTTTTTATGCAATGACTTGTAAATAAGCCTGCAAAACTAAACTTCTTGGGCTTGCCTGCTTAAGACTTCATATGAGTTTGTTTGTTAACTTAGAAAACCAAATTTTGTTATGCTTTTTAGCTGACTTTCTTCCCCTGAACCACGGAAATAACTCATATTTTGGCTTGACTAGTTGTGAGCTTCATCAAGTCCATTTTTAATTTAGAAAATGTTGTAATAAGAAAAATATTTTTGGCAATAAATTTTAGTTTTTCGTGGAAAATATTGCTCGATAAGTTACACTGTCAAGCTGTAAAGAGTAACATAAATTTTGAAATACATTTATCAGTGCTTCTTTTGATTACGAATTTTAACTAATAAAATATATTATGATTGTATGATGAGTTAGCTTGTGAAGACATTTAACAGGATTGAGCTTGATTTAATTATCGTATAAGCAAATAGAACATGAGTGTTGCCATGCTTTTTCAACATGGTTTTTGTAGCCCTTTTCAATAGAATACAAAGACAGTTGCTATTGAAGTTAGGAAAAATGATTTTTGTTTGTTTTCATTTGTCTCCGAAAAGAGAATACATGTTTCTTGTTCAATTTTCTCAAGGTTCTATTATACTTGATTAGACTTACTAAGAATAGAACCAAACTTAACATGTGTTTGTGTGTGTGTGTGACTGTGTACCCCTCTTATTTCTTAAGTTATCGAGTTGAGGTAATGAGACAGCTTGGAGGCTTTTTTTTTTGTAAACATTATCTTATTCTTCATAATTCTAGGGCAAATGCTTAAATTTTTTTTATTGTATACCTATTTGGTGCAGAATATGCTTGATTACATGCCTCAGGAAATCATATTATTATTTTATCCTTATCTATATGACAGTGCTACTTTTGCAGACAACACGTTGCTTGAGAACTTTCCACCAGATTCAGAAGAGCAACAGGCTGAGATTACAGCAATCCAAAATGCTGATGGATACAATTGGGGGTATACTCCAAATTGCTAGTTGGGACTAATATTACTGTAATTTAATATGAGTTTTACTTGACTGTATTTGCCTTATGAAGGTATAACCCTGTTCTATGGGGAGTACCAAAAGGAAGTTATGCAAGTAATCCAAATGGCCCTTCCCGTACACTTGATTTCAGAAAGATGGTTCAGGTCATTTCTTTTCATCTTTTTGCTTAAGATGGAGAATTGATTTAGTGTTCTTATATATCTTTGCCGTGGACCGTATCACCATAATTGTTTAGTTTCAGATCCATGAATGATTAAATAAGCTAAATAGTCCTTTATAATCTTAATATTTACTGTTTCTTTCTGATGGTAGGCACTTTCCCATATTGGTCTTCGGATTGTGTTGGATGTTGTCTACAATCATTTACATGCAAGTGGGCCGTTTGATGAGCATTCTGTTCTTGATAAGGTTTGTGTCGATACCTCATCCATGTATACTTTGCTGAGTTTTGATGGTTATATAGTTTTTAATTTTGATTTTATTCATGAGGAATTTTGTAATATCATTATTATGATATGAGGTTCAGGTCAATTGTGAGTTTAACCTTTGTTTTCTCTAGATTGTTCCAGGCTATTATCTTAGAAGGACTAATGATGGTATTATTGAAAATAGCACTTGTGTTAATAACACTGCTAGTGAACATTACATGGTTGAGCGATTGATCATTGATGATCTTTTAAACTGGGCTGTCAATTACAAGGTACTTAAATTATGTTCTGCTGTTTATCATAATGTACTTTGATACAGCAGCTTTCTTATTTTTTCAATCTTGATTCTATAGTTGTTCCATTTTATAGTTTGTAACAAAATTCTTCTGAACAGGGTTTTGGTAAATTGTTAGTTTCATACAGAGGTTACGCCATTCTAAGCTTTCATGTCCCTTTTTTTGTTCTGGATCCGACAGATGATTACAAAACCTTTTAATGGTTACATCCTTTTCTCCCTTTCTTCGTTTTTCAGGTTGATGGATTCCGCTTTGACCTTATGGGGCATATAATGAAAAGTACAATGGTAATGAACATATTAACATCTGTTTGGATTCTCTATAAATTTTAGATACTTGATAAATTACAGCATTAGTGAACTGAAATGCTACCCATACCAATGCTATAGTTCTTGTCATGTTTAATGATTTGGCCATGTGATTCCAATCATTTGACTTGCAAATTGATGTCATGATTTTTAATTTGATACCAATTGTGATTAGTGCATGGACGCATTGAGGATGGAACTGTCATAATAAGTGAATGCAAACTATACAACTCAAGATTTATTGCTTCTGAATAGGTGAAAGCAAGAGATGCACTCCACAGCCTAACAATAGCTAGAGATGGAGTTGATGGTTCAAGCATCTATATGTACGTTGAGGATCATGAAATTTTTTACTTTTATTATCCTTGTGCTTAATTGTCTTATGTATTTTTCATTGTTATTGTTGCTTATGTTAATTTTCATTGCTTGACATACATCGTTCTTTATAGATATGGCGAAGGTTGGGATTTTGGTGAGGTTGCTCAAAATGGTCGTGGGATTAATGCTTCTCAGCTCAATATGTGTGGAACAGGAATTGGAAGGTACTTTTGGTTATTTTTCATGATTAATTTGTTTTCCTCAATGCATGAATGTGCTTCAGAAGGATTTCACAACTGATGGTGTTCCATCCATGGACATTTTGGGGTTAACATACCCTGTGCCTCTGAAACTAAATTTTAGCGCAAAGATCTATTTTGATTGGAAATTATTATGGGTAGCTGCATAGTCCAAAATTCATCATGTAGTTTCTTTATTAGGACAAACTGCTTAGTTCTAATATGGATTATGCTTATTGAGCTCTTTTGAATATGTTTTTAGCAATATCGATTATGATTGAAAGATTATTCTTCACCAGAGTTATTTTCAAATTTCATTTGCATATAGCATTTACTTTATTGTTTGCAGTTGGCTGCATGGAAAGGATTTTTTAATTTATAATGTTCTATTTTCTATCTTAACAAACTTGTTTTTGGTAGTACCATGCTTTCCAATTGATGAAGCATTTTTGTTGAGATAGTTTATATAGTCATTGATGTCTTGTCATGTCATTGATGCTTATCATGGATATGTAACAAGGAATCATCTTCTCACTTCATCTGTTTATTTATTGAATTAATTTTTTGAAACACATTGCTTACTTAAGTATAGAAATCAAATTTCAGTTTTAATGATCGAATTCGGGATACAATGCTTGGTGGATCTCCATTTGGCAATCCTCTTCAACAAGGATTTGTGACTGGTCTGATGTTGCAGGTAATGTTAATGGACTATCTGTGTTGCAGCTTACAAAAATATAATCTCTTTTTATGCTAGGGAAATAAGTTTTTGAGCCCTTGCACTAAGATTTTGTTTGTTGAGCTCACGATATCTTGGTTGAAACCCTTTATATTTAAATTATTAGCACATCAATAATTTTGAACATGTTATGGAAGTCCTCGATCTACTTCATGGACCCTCAAAGTTAAAGGTCTCACAGTTGATGACAAAATTGCATAATGTTATGTTTTTCATTGATAGAAATCTAGGGTATATACATATTACTATGTGCAGAATAAGAGCAAGGATCAATTCAATCCTATAAAATAACTTGATTTCTCTTAACAATAAAATCTTCTACTTAAGTGCATTTACTTATTTCTTTTCTAAAATCCCTCAAGCTAGATTATACATGCTCTAGATTGATACAAAAATAATACAAAAAAAAAAAAACCAACGATATACTGCAAAAAGTGGATCCATAATAGAAACATACAAATGTTACACAACTCCAAAAATGGAAAATACTATCCCAACAATGTTGCAAACATAGGGAAGAAACTAACATGACCATGAATAACAATGAGCATAGCGGTAGCAGTTAAGAGTATTCAAATTCTATAAGCTCAACGTGAATGGTAAATTAATGTTTTCGTAAATGTTTTCTTAATTAGATCAATGTTAGAAACATAAGCCTACATCAGTACATTTATAGTAAAGGCGCATTCAAAGACACAACCTTGGACTTCAATAGGCGCATCTGAGGTGCTCGTCTTGGATGAAGTGCAAGGCGTTAGTCTTTGTTAGTAAAGCGTCCTAATTGCCCAAATAAATATATATATATAAAATAAAATATGTTTTACACGCACAGAGGAAGGACAAGAGTTTTGAGCAAGAAGAAGAACAAGAAGATTGAGTAGAGATATAGAAATTAGAAAAAAATATAAAATAGAGCAAAGATCAGTGGAAATTAGAAACAATAAAACTAGAGGAAAAAATAATAGGG
>CAOJBI011495373.1:0-14717 GCA_948277035.1 Euphorbia corollata
GAGTAGACTTTGTTTATCCCCTGATGATTGACAAAGTACCTTAGGAAAATAGAGACTCACCGGTGATATAAGATTGGGAGGCACGAACTAACGCTTTTTGTTCAATGTGCAGCTATATCTTATGTCATACATCAAACATAAGCTAACCACGTCTTTATGCAGCCATATTTAAACATCATAACATAAATCTCCTACCTTAGGATATTTAGATTCCAAATCGTCCAAATCAATCAAAAATCATGATTGATTTTTATCCCCAAACTTTACAATCTAAATTCCCGACCCAGTGTCAAAATTATTAAAGCCAAAATTCTCGACCCTCGAGATAGTTTCTAACTCTCGACTCCTTAAGTCAAATTTCCAAGTCCAAGTTTTTTGACCAGTGTGTCAAAAATGTCAAATCCAACCCTTGACTCCCGAAGTCAAATATCCGGCCAAAGTACTCTATCAAGCCATCCAATCAGATTCCTGGCCCCCGCAGTCAAATTTCTGACTATCAAAGTCAAATTCCCCGATCAAAACTTTCGACTCCTGAAGTCAAATTTTCATAGTTAAAAATCATCGACCAGCGTGTCAAAAATCAAACTTTCAAAGTCCAAATTCCTTGACTAGCGTGTCAAAAGCATCAAATCAAGTTTCCGACTCCCGAAGTCAAAATTCCTTGACCAACGCGTCAAATCAGTCTCTTGGTTTCCAAAATCAAAATCCTCAACCAGTGTGTCAAATACTAACTCTCGACTTCCAAAGTTAAAATTTCGGCTATCCAAGCCAAAATTCCTCGACCCGTGTGTCAAATACTAACTCTCGACTTCCAAAGTCAAAATCCCGGCTATCCAAGCCAAAATTCCTCGACCAGTGTGTCAAATGTCAAATCCAACTCTCAACTCCCGAAGTTAAATTTTCGACTATCAAAGTCAAACTCCTCGACCAATGTGTCCAATCAAACTCTCGACTCCCGAAGTTAAAATTCCGGCTATTCCTTGACCAACGTGTCAAAAACATCAAATCAAACTTCCGACTCTCGCAGTCAAAATTCCGGCTATCAAAACCAAAACTCTCGACCCAGTGTCAATTCATGATTCTCGACCCCTGAGTCAGTTTCACTCTCAACTACCCTCGACCAGCGTGCAAAAAAAATCTCTCTATCATTCATCATACTGCACATACATGTACATGAACATTCATTCATTAGTAAACTTCTATAGGTCATTTATCACGATCTAATCAAGTTCTGATGCATGACAGGAACATAATCCCTAACTTATCATGGCAGAGAAATCAGTCAAAGACACTATTGTACAGACAGTGCGAGATTTGCTTCTCTCTCCAGAGTTCATGACCCAATTTCAGGAATATCAGAGGAATATTGAGCCTACAGTGAGAGATCTGCTTCTTTCTCCCGAATTTATGGCACAGTTCAGGGAAGCTCAGGGTATTACTAGACCAGTAGTGATAGATGAGGTAGGAATAGCAAAGGTTAAGGCCAAGTTAGCTAGCATTGAAGGTGCATTACCCCGGTTGTTAAAGGGTACTAGCCCCTCTATAGCCAAGTACACGAATCCGAGCAATTTCTCATTGGCTCAAGCTGAGGCATTACCAACTAATTTTGTCATGCCTTACATAGCACCTTTTGATGGAGTGGGATCTCCAGAAGCCCATATTGAAGGATACCTCCGAGTTATGACCAGTATGTCTGTACCAGAAGCACACATGGTCAATTTGTTTCAGACTACGTTGCGAGGACCAGCTACAGACTGGTATATGAGGATGTCCATAGAAGTAAAATCAGATTGGAAGCTTCTCTGTTCAGCTTTCATAGAAAACTATGCCTTTAACTTGAAGGTAAAAATGACCTTACAAGATCTCGAAAGGGTAAAACAGCGCCCCAACGAGACTTTTGAATCTTACTACTTGAGATGGATGACGATCCAGGTTTTGGTAGGCGGAGCTCCTCAACTAAGTGCTCTAATAGTGAAACTGGTGGATGGATCTAGTCAAAAGTACAGAGATCAGATGAAGATGAGGGACTTTGATTCCTTCAATCAGGTCTTTGACTTTGCAAAGAAGCTGGAAAGGTATGAAGAGGAGGATAGATTGAAAAGAGAGGAAATTCAGGCTTACAAAAGGAACCGGACCTATGAAATAGGAAGTTCCTCTAAGCCAGCAGCACCGGGGTTTTCTAAAATGGTTCAAAATACAGTAAAGCAGCTTGATACGGTAGCAGTGGCTCAATCGGTGGTGCGACAGTCCATCTCACCTTGGGTCGAATCTCTGTCCCAGATTTTTACTAAATTGCGGATGGCACAGAAGCTGCAGAGTCTTAAGCCCTTCACTCCACCAGCCCCAGTAGATAGGGATAACTTTTGCACCTATCATGTTATAAAGGGCCACCGTACTAACGAGTGCACCAGGTTAATTAGAGACATACAACAGATGATCGCTGATGGGAGGCTAGAAGCTCCGGAAAAGAAGTCAAGCACCCAGACAAACCCACTCCCCAATTTTCAGGCTACTGTCAACGCAATCTCGATAGGGATATGGGGAGGTGAAGAGTAGGATATTTGGGAGAACTTTCAACATGATCCTTGGTTTGGCCAGAACGATGTATTCGACAAGATAGATATGATCCGGAGAGTCGAAGTTTATGACAACCTGATGAGAGCAAACGGTTGGGACATCTTCCCTATCCCAAAGCATGTTTTATATTGGGGTTTGACTGACCCTCAAGAATATTTGGTGACATTTTATGACTTCATGGATGAAAATGCAATCATGTTTTACGGATATCCTTACCAGTTGAGCAGACTACTCAGGGGCTTTGCTACGGTCTGGTATGAAACTCTGAATAATCGCTTCGTGTGGAATTGGTTCTATGTCCGGGATGCTTCCTCGATGAGTTCACCCTTGTAAATGCTATTCAGCCAAGTTATGAATTGTGGCCACAAGAACTACCAGCCCAAACAGACATAGAATGAGAAGACGTTCCAGAGCAAGTACTGGGTGATATCCCTCTCTCGGCAGTAATGGGGGACTATTTACCCCCAATTCCAATGTTTCATTATGCACCAGCACAATCAAATCATAATTTTGAGAAAGGTGAGAGTAGCAGAACGAAGGAAGGGACCTCCCAGGGTAACATTCCTGAATTCTACGACCCAGAGGCCGCTTGGAACGATGACAGCTTTTGGCGGCAGTACATTAATCCCCAACCAGAAGTTCTTATTGAGCAGATGGAAGGAGAATTCAGTAGGATGGCACTAGAAGAAAATCCTGAGGAGGATCCAGAGGAAGATCCCGAGGAAGAACCCATGGAGGAAAATCCCGAGGAAGATCCTGAGGAAGATCCTGAAGAGGACCCGGAGGAGGATCCAAAGGAAGATCCTATGGAAGAGAATCCCGAGGAGGATCTTGAGGAGGACCTTGAGGAGGATCCAGAAGAAGACCCTATAGAAGAGGATCCCGAAGAAGAACCAGAAGGGGAGCCTGAAGAAGAGCCAGAGGAGTTTGATCCAGTCAATCTATTCAATCCTCCAAACGGTATGGTCGATAATCCGGGGGAACAAGTAATCTTTGTCTTCGATGACGATATAGAACCAGAGCACCTAGAGTTTGGCGAATTTGAGATGGATGATGGAAACACGAGTGACGGAGAAGTTGACAATTTGGGAGAAGATGACAATGATGACCACTTCTTCGTTTCAGACTCAGATGACCCAGGTACAGATGCTAGTGATGATTCTGGAATGATTATTAATGGAGAGGAAAGCTCTGAAGGTGAATTTGAGAATGATAATGGAGGTAATGGAGAGCCTGAACAACCTGATATGATCGATCCAGTATTTATGATCCGTGAAACGGGTAAGGAGCCATCAAAAGAATATGTTTGGAAGAGAATTAGAGAGGAACATGAACTGGCAGCTATGGCAGAGAAAGTAAGAAGGCCAAAGTTGAATGAAGAAATACCAGGGTAGTTAATATATGATGGCGAAGGATTCAGGCATCCTAGAAGCCATGTTTACAAGTTTGTCAAGCTTATGAATGAAAGGGAGATACATTATGCACATTGGCCCAGAATCTTTCAGAGAACGTTGCGGGAAAAGTGCATTCCCTGGTTTGAAGGCCTACATTTTCACAAAAATATGCTCTGGTGTAACCTAAGTCATGAATTCGTCAACTACTTCGCTTGGACTGACCCTCCGCCACGGATGATGCCAGAAAAAAATCCAAGAACGGGATCTCCCACTCATTACCAGAGTTGGATAGCCAAAGAATACCCATGCCCAGTGGACTATGAAAGCTCCATGACTTTCCCATGGTATGTTGAGGAAAAAGGGAAAGCTGTCATTGAATATGAAGAGGAAACAGAAGAAGAAGAATCTGAAGAAAGTGAGGAGAAAAACCTTCCAGAATCAGAAGAGTTGAAGGGAGCGGAAGAGGAACAGTTTGTGCTGGAATTGCTTGACAACGGAGAACGATTATCGACTCCAGGAGCATCTTCATCCCGGCTGAATATGATCCGATGAGACAACACTTCCAATTCTATGATGAATCAAATAATGCAAGCTAATCCTGCTCTTTCTACGAAAGAAGTCCAGCCTAAAGTTGTGGCGCCATTTATGACCTGGCCCATATCTGATGGGAAATCTTTCATAGTAACCACCACAAAAGAGAGACCTTTCAGCCTCAAAGAAGTTTCTCTTAGAGATGACTTTGACGAATTCGAGGTATTTGAGCCAAAGCCCGTAACTGTTTGCTCGGTGACCAGAGGAGGGCGAATAATCGAGACAAGTGAACCAGTGTCTGCTAGAAAGGAAGCCCATATTCCGAATCCAGCTCCTGCTGGGATAGAGGTTCCATTGGTTGAACAACTGAAGTTAATTTCCACCAAGATGAGCATTTGGGATTTGTTACTAACATCCCAAGGTCACAGATTGGCTATTGTAAAGAAGCTGATGGATATGGAAGTATCGCCTTTGGCATCACCGGATGAGATGTGCGCTCTCATTGATAATAGTGTCTCTGCCCCTGTAATCCATGATATCACGTTTTCAGCAACTGATCTTCCAAGAGAAGGCTTGTATCACAATCGAGCCTTGTACCTAAAAGCAGATGTGCTAGGAAGGACCATGCCTTGTGTGATGGTAGATGATGGCTCTGCACTTAATGTGTGTCCAAGAAAAGTCTTACCAATACTGGGAATAAGTGAGGATTCCTTGAAAAGATCAACTACCATCATTAAAGCCTATGATGACTCAAAAAGGATGGTAATTGGGACATTTGAAACGGAGATTGTCATCGGAGAAATATCTTCTATAGTAATCTTCACGGTGATAGATATCCCCGTCACCTTTTCACTACTCTTGGGATGCCCGTGGTTCCATGCCTTAGGCGGAGTCCCTTCTACGATACATCAAAAGGTGAAAATTCTATTTAAGGGAAAGATAGTTACCTTGGAAGCTGACGAAGAATCAACAGTTGCAGCACTGGGAACTGAAGATACAATGAAAGGGTTTTCAGTAGCTATGGTTAATGAAGAGAATGATTTTGAAGGAGAATAGTCTCCCTGGGTAAAAAGCTATATGAAGAAACACCTAGCGCCTGGTACCGGATTGGGAGCTCAAGGACAGGGGATGGTTTCTTTCAACATAGGATCCAGGGAAGTTAGCACAGCAAGACTCGAGTATAAAGGAAAAGAAGTGAAAAGGCCTCGATTCAGGAGAGCCAACATGGTGAAAATTTTCAAACGTCCACAATCAAAACCATATGATGGTACCCCTGAAAAAGTTAGTATCAAGGACGGACTGTACCAAGATTCGAGATCTTTGCTGATGTGGTGGATTTTGCTAAGTATGGTCAAGGCCCGCTAATCAACATATTGAAAGAAGTCAATTGAGAAGAGAAAGTGTCTGCTGAAGTAGTTGATAAGGCAGAAGAGGTTAGTCAGTCGGCCAAGAAGTTGAAAGTAGAGACGGCTGATGAAGAATTGCTTGATGCCCTGGAAAAGATGTCAATTGATGAGAAGGCCAAAGGTGACTTGATGGACCAGCTTATTGAGTAGATGAAGCGACTGATGAAGGGAAAAGCCAAAGTGGAATACGAGAGCAGCAGCAGCAGTGCAGATCCCGAGAAGCTGGATGAGTCAACAGTCCTCACGGAGCAGCCAATCAAAGAAGAAGATCTTCCGCCTATGGAAGAAGATGATGCTTTTGTGTTTATGTTTGACATGTTTGATATGAACAATGATATGTGTAATAACTATAATAATGATAATGTGAATGACTTTGCTTATTTGGCTTGCGTTTTTTATAATGATCATGCATGTTCATTACAGCATTCATCCAACGTTTTTGGCATCACTGATACATCACTAAAAGAAGTTAATTTAAAGATAGAAGAAAACCCAAAAATAATATCAATTTCCAATAATATATTCATCGAGCAAGAGAGAGAATTAATAAAAGTATTAAAAAATAACGTAGTAGCTTTCGCTTGGTCCTACGATGACATGCCTGGAGTAGATCGAGATATAGCTGAGCACCGGATTCCCACGGACCCTAAGTTTCGACCAGTTAAGCAGAAGATAAGGAGATTGCGACCAGAATGGGCTGAGAAGGTTAAAGAAGAGATCGGAAAGCAGATTGAAGCTAAGTTCCTTGAAGTGGTAGAGTATCCTACATGGTTGGCCAATATAGTTCCTGTAGCTAAAAAGGACGGAAAGGTTAGGGTTTGCGTAGACTTCCATGATCTGAACAAGGCCACTCCGAAGGATGATTTTCCTCTCCCACACATTGATGTCTTAGTCGACAGCGCTGCAAGAGCTGCCATGTATTCATTTATGGATGGTTTTTCAGGCTATAACCAGATATTGATGAACGTCATCGATAAGTTCAAGACAGCCTTCGTCACTGAATGGGGGACATACTGTTACAAGGTTATGCCCTTTGGAATGAAGAACGTGGGGGCAATGTACCAGAGAGCCGTCACTACGCTACTGCATGATCTGATACATAAAGAAGTGGAGGTATACGTCGATGACATGCTCGTAAAGTCTGATACGCCAGAAGAGCATCCTACCATTCTGGATAGGTTTCTTACTCGAATCGAGAAATATAATTTGAGACTTAATCCTAAGAAGTGTGTTTTTGGAGTCACATCAGGAAAACTCTTGGGACATATAGTAAGTCAAAGAGGCATCGAGATGGATCCAGACAAGATCAAAGCCATTACCAACATGCCTGCACCAAACACTGAAAAAGAGGTCCGGAGCTTCCTCGGATCTTTACAATACGTCAGCAGATTCATAGCTCGACTAACAATGATATGTGAACCCATCTTCAAGATACTAAAGAAGCAGTAGCCAGTCATATGGAATGACCAATGCCATATAGTTTTTGAGAAAATCAAAGCGTATTTGGCCAATCCTCCAGTTTTAAGGCCACCAATGTCCGGGAAACCCCTGATATTGTACTTAGCAATCGAAGAAAGATCTGTGGGAGCACTGCTGGTCCAGGAGCAAGAAGACAAGAAGGAGTATGTGATCTACTACCTTAGCAAGAAACTGCTGGAGTACAAATCTCGATACACGATAGTAGAGAAGACTTGCGCCGCCATGGTTTGGTTGATAAAGAAGTTAAGGCACTTCCAGTCATACCGCGTGCAAGCAGTGGCCAAAGTAGATCCTTTGAAGTACCTTTGCCAGACACTGTCTTTAGCAGGGAAATTATCCAGATGGCTGTTACTACTGTCAGAATTCGACATCGAATATGTAACCAAGAAGGTCATTAAGGACCGAGCAGTAGCCGAATTCCTTGCCAGCCAACCGCTTGATTCAGAATACGTGGAGAATTTGGAGTTTCCTGACGAGCAATTGGCCTCGGTGACTGAAGAGCCAAAAAGTTGGCAAATGTTCTTCGATGGAGCAGTGAACAAGAAAGGAGTAGGATTAGGAGTAATCATTATCACCCCTGATAATGAGATCATCCCTTTATCCAAGAAGTTAGAGTTTCCCGTTACCAACAATTCAGCAGAATACGAAGCTTGTTTGTTTGGTATGAATTCGTTGCTAACAATGAAGGCAGACACCGTAAGATCATTGGAGACTCAGCACCGGTGATTAGACAAGTCATGGGAGACTGGGAATTGAAAGAAGAATCCCTTAGGCCTTATCTTGAAGATATATGGATAAAAGCAGCGCTATTCAGTTCATGTGAATTCTGTCATATGCCTAGAGAAGAAAACCAGATGGAGGACGAACAACCTTGGTACACAGATATCGTGCAGTTCTTGACCAATGGGACGTACCCGGCAGAGGTAAATGACTCGGAAAGGACCATGCTCAGAAGATTGGCAGTGCAATTCAGATTGGTTGATGATCAATTGTTCAAAAGATCTTTAGACGGTCTGCTGTTATGTTGTCTTTCACAAACCGAGGCACGAAATTTGATGAAAGAGATTCATGCAGGATCTTGTGGACCTCATATGAACGGAGTTATGTTATCTAAAAAGATCCAACGTCTTGGATATTTTTGGTTAACCATGCTGAGTGATTTCATACAGGAAGTAAAGCTTTGTCACGAATGTCAAATATATGGAAGCATCAGTCATCTCCCGCCGACAGAATTGCAGTCTTTAACCACTCCTTGGCCATTTTCAGCCTGGGGCATCGATATCATCAGAGAGATAAGACCTTCATCCACCAATGGGCATCGATTCATAATATTAGCTGTTGATTATTTCTCTAAATGGGTGGAAGCTGAGTCATACGCAGGCATCACAGCTAAGAAAATGGCATGATTCATCGAGAAACACATCTTTGCTAGATTCGGCATTCCCCAACACATAGTGACTGATAATGGAGTTCAGTTTCAAGGAGAAACAGCAGATTTGATCGAGAAGTATGGTATCGAGCACCATCATTCTTCCCCCTATAGACCGCAGGTCAACGGAGCAGTTGAAGCAGCCAACAAGTTAATGAAGAAGATCTTGTCTAAAATGGTTGTGACTCACCGAGATTGGGCTGACCATTTGCCCTATGCCTTATGAGGTTACCGGACCAGCATCAGGACTCCCACGGGACAAACTCCATTCTCACTAGTATACGGAACTGAAGCCGTCTTACCTGCAGAAATTGAAGTCAAGTCCCTAAGAGCTGCTCTGGAGGCAAAGCTGACCGAAGAAGACTGGGCTCGTGCCAAGTATAAGGAACTAAATATGGTTGATGAGAAAAGATTTATAGCTTTTGATCGTCTTCAGATGTACCAACAACGAATGGTAAGAGTCTACAACCGAAAGGTTAAATGGCAGAGACAACAGTTGAAGGCTGGAGATCTGGTTTTGAAGCAATCTGGCAAGACGCTTACAGACCCCAGGGGCAAGTTCCAACCTAATTGGGATGGGTCGTACATGGTAAAGCAAGTTCTGAGCAAAGGAGCTGTCAAGATCTCGGATTTGGATGGAAATGAGTTTGTTAATCCAGTCAACCGGGATAAATTAAAAATATATTTTATCTAGTATATATGCCAAAGAGCTAGTGAGGGCTTTCGACAAAAAAAAATGAAAAATGAGCGTAGTTTATGATAAAATCCTCACTGAGTCATAAACGATGATGGATACTTATTGGAAATAAATATTAGTAACTTGTGTGTTTAAATAAGAATTTCTTTTTGTGATATGTTATTTTCCTAAATAAGTTGAATGGATGCATTAATGGAGATGTAGTATCGTTATTAAGAACACACAACAACATAGGCATATTATAATAAGAACCCGCTGTTCTTTGGTACAGGCAAAAAGTTGGGTCTAACCTTTATACATATAAACAGATAATACTAGGAGCACTCAGCATAACTAGATAGTATAATAGTTAGGTCTTAACATTTATTTACAATACTGGATAAGCATCTAGCGACTCAGGCCTGCCTGCTGCTCGCTGTACTCCTTTGTGATTCTACGCTTCTCTTCTCGAGAACTTGTAGCTCGAACGGCAGACAACCAGCTTTTGTAAGTCTCACTAACTACAGGGCTAAAGGGAACCGAATAATCCAGGCGAACTGTTAAACGTTGAGACCACCTCTCAGCATATCTCTCAATGTAATTTCTAATAAAAGTGCGATCCAGATCTGAAACAGTCATCAGACAAAGAACGTCAGGAACATGCTACACTCGACCGTACTGGCGACAAAGACGGCCTGGAGAATAGAAAGTGATCTTGTCAAGACCGATTAGCACAACACCATTCATCCAGACATGTGTTACAACCTCACTGATATCCTACCAGGGGCAGGTCTACCTGATCTTGTCCAAGTGCGTGTTCTAAAGGATATGAAGCCACGACACCATACTGTGATCCCCTGTGTTGATCCTTCTATTCCAATAATCGTTCAGTTTGTATTTAACAGTCACAACCCGAGGAGCAGCTTAGAAGCTCAGTTTTTCCATCAGCCAGACCTGGAAGATGCATGTGTGATTGGTAATGGAAGATTGAATGAATGGAAAGAATCACGCAAGCTACTTACCTGAAGGAGAATTCGGCTGCCTCCTAGCTTAGGAGCAGATTCGGTATGAACAGAATGCATGTAAGTAAGTGTGCCAGCAAGAGAAACAGCCATTGGTGAAGCGTCATTCAGTATTTGACGGATCACTGGAATAAAGTTGAAACTGCAAATACCATCTGCTGACTCGCATAGAAAACTCCCCAGCAATAACAGACACATTAGCGGAATCCAACTAGGATCATTGGGTGAAGTATTTCTGCAAACTCGTAATGCTCCATGGAGGCTCATTCCAGAAATTTCACGACTCTGGGTTATGACTTCGCGTATGGCTGAGGCACGCATCCTGAAGAAGTCTATCTTGTTCATAGTGAACTAAAAGCGGCATTCAGGGATGGCAATTGGTGTATTACATAGGAGCTTCAAAATAGCACTAAACTCCTCAAGAAAGGGGCAAAGCTCGTGGTCCCCAAATTTGAACACACTATCAATTGGATCCCAAAGATGGATTGCACCGTCAAGGAGCCTAAGATCGAGGTTGACATTGTGAAAAATGCACCAGTTCCATAAGTGGCAGAACTTTAAGCGGTTCCAATCCTTTTTGTCGAGACTGAACAAGAAAGTGCGAAGATCTTCTCTAAAAGTGTCCATGGCATTTTAATGTGTTTTGCTTTAAAGGTGGCAAGTAGCCATATGCAGTTCAAGGGGCAATCTGTCAAAACTGACAGATTACCCCGAGAAATGAATTTGGTTAAGTTGTTATGTGAGCAAAGAAATATTATTCATTCAAAAGCTCTGGCAATTGTTTAGGATGAAAGTACGATCAAAGCAGTAACTTGTTCGTGCAGGAATTAAAAGGAAAGAAAATAAATGTACCAAACATGAGGTCCCCACATATGGACCAAATAAATAAAAAGAAATTGTTCAAAGATCTGATCTAAAGGAGCCTAAACCTAGCGCTCCTAGTCTTGGTCTGGCTGATCGTCTGGCTGGGGTGTACCTGGCGGAAAGGGTGGGACATCATATAGGCCTCCATAGCCTCCGAAATCTGGCAGTCGGGATCTCAAGTCGTTCGCCTCCAAGCTCAGCTGGCGGATCCTATCATGCAAGATACAAGAATGAACGTCAGACCCATGCATATCATATCATATCATACCATATCATATCATAACATAGCATACATATCATAAAACAGGGATACGTACAACGAGGAGATGATTATCAGTAGTCCAAAGGTCGCCCATACGACGAATGAATCTCCCATCGAACTCGCTATCAGCAACGGGGACCTGCACAAATGAACAACAATTTCAGAAATTCGAATCTCGAAGCAAAAGTTATAAAAGCAGATGTCTTACATGAGTCATCCCAACATGAGTGTGAGACATAAGCATCTGAGGATCAACAACAACATCGAGATAGTACTGGGACATATCAGGTCTGAATAAGCCCATGTGGAGCTGATGGCTCTGAAAATCCCTATGTCCCTCAATCATAGCAGGAATGCCCCTAGCACTCGTAGAAGATCCCGAAGCACTAGCACGTCGACCTCTCTTTCTACCCTAGCCTAATACGTTTGCAGCAAACAAGAAACAAAGCAAAAGATACACATGGTCACTTGCATGTACATATTACAAAATAGGGGAAATGGGAAAGGAATTAAACTTTTTACCCTCGAACTGCTAGCTCCCCTAGTGGCTGCAACACCCCCTGACGGGTCATCATCATCATCATCATCATCGGCATCGTCATCGTCCTTGTCAGCACTCCCGTCGGTGTCCTCCTCGACTCCATGGATAGGCTCACGATCTACCTTAGGGAACTTAAGCAACTCGGTGGTGCAGAACTCAACATATGGCATAGGGGCCTCATCGGTGTCCTCCCTCTCAAATGTTAATCCCTCCGGACCGCACATGATCTCAAAGCTCCCATGAAGGTATAGGAGGAGGGGTCACTCTCGGCACGCTCTTATCCCACCCAATAATCCGTTCTCCTAAGTACCACTCCTCGGAATAGGGGCTCTCTAAGATAAACCGTCTATAAGTAAAAGGGGCAGCATTGGTCATCTCTTGTGACCAGTTAGTGTCGGCTCCCCAAGGTTTAGTCGGAATCTAAGGGTCATTCACATTTTAACAAAATCAAGAGTGCATCTAATGCATTAAAGCTAAGGTTTCGCATGTCATCAAGTAGCTAATTTACTATTATAAGGCATTATTTTTGCAACATAATCAGTGTATGCTAAATATTATTATAACATGCAAAAATCTATTTTTAATAAGTATATAGTATGTACATATAAAATCTTTCACCATTTTGTTACATACATAATTAATCTAGCATACCTATACAAATGTATATACATGCATATAAATATTTTCTCTAAGTACATAAGCCTTAATCTTATTTTTCAACTAAGCATATGAATAATAAAGCACATTTTTTTCATGCATAAGAAGTTAAACCAAGTTGCATAGCTAAACTATACATATTCTAACATAACTATACATTTTTCATAACTAAACTATACATATTCTAACACAACTATATATATTCTAACATATCATGCATATTTTTGTACTTAAACATGCATAAATAAATAAATAAAAGATGAAAGAAAGAGACACTTACGTGGTTGAAGTTCAGCCCTCGAATCTTGTTCAAAATAGAAGCCCGAGATTGCGAAGTCCACTTACGAAAGTAATACGGGAGGTGCGGAAACCGAGGAAGCCTGTCATAATATTGAGTCGGCTCGAGCTCTGGAGGATTAGCCATGCACATTTCATAAAACCAAATCTGTAAAATAAAGATTTCGTGTCAGTCACCATTTCATAAGAAATCACAATCAATCAATTTACTAATTTATTTCTTACCCCTAGAGTGAGGAGGGAGGACTTGTACTCTACAATCTTCTTTCTCACAGTCTGATAAAGGGCAAAATATACTTGAGCTAGAGCAGCTCTACCCCAGGCCTTCCTATCAAAGCCATCCAGATCGATCAAACTCGGTAGAAGATTCAGATTCACAGTTGAGTCGCCCTTGGAGAAGAACCAGAATGACATGGTGGCAGCCAAAAATGCTCGAGCCTCCTAACGAGCACTCAAACCCACGGGCCTATTCGGATCCAGCCAGAACTTCTTCAATTTAGCGCACGAGACTTTCCTACCATCGCCCCGATAACCAATCAACCTCTCAATAAGATCAGCATCGTACCACACGTCAAGGGAGCAGTTGAAGTGGATTATCTCTCCCGTGAAGCTCATCCCCGTGATAGCACAAAAGTCTACCGGAGTAATCGTAAACTCCCCACACCGAAGATGGAAGGTGTGAGTAGTATCCGACCACCGGCTCAAGAGGGGAGACGCAATCTCATCCGGAAGGCGGGGATAACCTCGATGTTTGCTGTACTGATAAGCAACTACCAGATGCCCAAAACTCGTATTATTCACGATCGCCTTGGCCTCGTCAGACAGGGCCTTATACCAACGATGACCCTGCTCGACAGTACCACAACGATGGCATATAATCTGCAAATGAAGATAATTACATTCAAGAGGAAAAATCTTGCAAAACAGAAAAGTAATTCAAGCAAAATTTCGAATCTGTAAAAAACAGGGGAAAATTCATCGTGAATTTTCCCCCAGGACCAAGCTCCACATTTTTTTTACGAAAAATGCTGCGTTTTGCCATATGGGCGAATACACGGTCGTGAATTTGCCCCTATGGGCAAATTCACGGTCGTGAATTCGCCCCCTGTTTTGACAGAAAATTTGCAGAACCAAAAACGCAGGAAAACCCAAATTCAATTCAATACTCATCCGATTTTCATCAAAAATCGCACATGCAAGCCACAAAATCAAGTCTAAAGTCCTAAAATCCAAATAATTTCGTCTAAACAACACCTAATTCGCACGAAATTCATAAAATTCATAGAAAATCCAAAATTGCACCAAAACATAAACTCAACTGTGAACATGGTTCACCGGTTTTGTACCAAGCTAGATTTCTAATGAAACCTGAATGTTTTGGAGTCGTCACTTAATTCAATTTTTAAAGGTCAATTAAGAAAACCCTAAAAATGTAACCAGAGATGGGTTCAGGGAACATGTCAGGACTTATGTGTTGGACTAAATGAATTGCAGGTGAAAAGAGATTTTTGATGATTTGACTTGGAATCCGTAATTAATTTACAGATTGGCCTACATATCCCATGTTGAATAGGGAATCAAA
>CAOJBI011497015.1:0-11455 GCA_948277035.1 Euphorbia corollata
AATATCATCAACATATTCAACCACATCTATGTTCATTTGTGAATCCTCTGGCCTTTGGTAAATCCAAAAGCACCATAAGATTAACTAATGTGATGAACCCAACCAGCATCATCACAAAACCGTTAAGATAAAATAACTTAACCAAAGAAAAATATAACCTTGCTAGTGGAAGCAGTAATTTCATTCCTCGAAGAGCTTTCTTTTTACATTCTTCTGTTTATTAGTTTAGTCTTTTTGCTTCCATCATCGGAACTAATGACAATTGCTATATGTGGCTCAATTTTATTAACTACCTACTTTGCAACCATCGGGACTCTCTTAGCTTTGGGAGCATCACCTGCTTCTGTAATTGGTTCTGCAAATTTGCACAAGTTGAAGAAATTATGAAATTTCAAATCTAAAAGTTCAAACACTACCTGCAGAAAGAGTTTTGACTTGAAGTACATTCCTTTTGCAACATTAAGTGCTCTTGTATTTCTTAAATTTGTTACTAAATTCTTCTGTTTAACTTCCCATACAAAAACAGTCATATGAAAAATAATCATCAGAAACAAGAAAAACTTGAACTCTACGAGCAGCAAGGAATTCCAAGGCATTCAATAATATTGAAATGAAAAAAAGAAAAAATGTTGTGAACCTTTGATGTTCTTCAGAACCATGTATCGAAGAAAAATAAACTAGAAAACTTTTCCAAGCGCAAGTTTTGAAAAAAACTGAAAGAAAAATAATATCCAATAAAAAGTAATTGGTTATTAAACATGATTATATACATGAAAGGAAACATGTAATAAAAACCAAGCCACATAATTAGATAATGTATAAAATCAGAAACATAAAGACAGATTGATTATTGTCAGATAGTTTTGGCTCAAATAATTAAGAACACGGTTAAAAATTTCCAGGCAAACCAGTCAAAAATTAGATGACACCAGATAGGTGAAAAAAACAGTAAAATGCCCAAGAATTCGAATAGAGCAACCTGTTTCAATAATAATGCATATGTATCCCTGGTCCATAACAGAAATAAAATGATATTCCATTAATTGAAACAAAAATGTGGAAATTCCTGTTGCAAAAGACTTCATTGTTTGCGAGATGTAGCCTTACCTAGTAGCTAAAATCTGAGCATCTTTGAATAACTACAATCAATTTGAATACATGTTAAGATTAACTCAAACATCTTAAGATAATAGATAATACTATAAGTACACAAAATCTCACCGTTCGGCTTCAGCTTAAGGTAAAGACTTGAAATCTGGAATATGGCTGTGCTGTAAATCATATGATTAGGACAGGGTTAGCAGAATGTTACATGTGCATTGATACTGACAAATGATAGTTTGCGATACACATCATAAAACTACAAATATATCTATTTGATTCAGAGGTATAAAATTAATCAAAATGCTAATTCCATCTATCCATTACTTTGAAAGCTAATGACTCATACAGATATCTTTGGAAAATCTAGATTCAAATAAGTAAGAACAAATTTCCCATTTTATCATGAAATATATTCATACTACAACCAGAACAAACTAAATAAATATACAAAAAGTAGATATTTACCTGTTCTTTGTTCTAGGATTGCTGGAAATTGCATCTTCATGCAAGTACAAGTACAAATTCCCATTAGGACAACCGTAAAAAATGAAAGAAAATTTAAGAGTGTGGACTGAAAAAATGAAAATGACCCACGCCAAGATTCACTGAATTATACAACAACATAAAGTCAATCATTAGTAAAAAAAATGATATTCCATTGTTGCAAAATGATCCAATACTGGTCAAGGACAGCATCAATGGGTTAGTTTGATGCTAATAGCTCTAATAAGAAAAAGGATTGAGGGGAGCTCTATCATGCCATGTATTAATAAATACATATTTAATAGACAAAAACTCTAAAAACGATTGCATCGAAATCACTAGAGACACATATGTTTTCTCTATAACTGCTACTCATAAGCTTGAAAAATGTATTATAATAACATAAAAAGCAGGGATTTACATGGCAGTCAAAAATTCTTTACAAAGTATCATAGCTTTGGTGGCCTATCAATGAATGTAGAACCACATCAAAATAATGAATACCATCTCCCGATTATATTCAGATGCATATGTGATTTAATCAATCCAAAACAAACAGAACATGAAGTACTGTTTCTGTAAGTTGCTAAGGGCTTCCACAATATTCAGAAGCTTCCTAATCAAGTAAAAGGAGGTTTTACGTCCAAGTCAAAGAGCAAGCCAAATAAACAGGAGCGTGCTACCTTAAGGTGGAAATAGGCAGCCCTGGTTTGGTCTGGATTTAGTGAGTTAATGCTTAAAACACTCAATCCTACAGCCCATAGTGAAGCACCCTATAGCCAGCCAAGGGCTCAAACATTCACCTGAGTCAACAGCCATACAAGGTTGTCAGATTTTAATTCATGCTAACATGAGAAATTATATTTCCAATGAACTGATGAGAAAATAGTATATAACTATATTAGAACAACAAGTGGTCCTTAACTGTAATTGGGTAAAAAACAGCACACCTATTCATACTGCCTTTCAGAAAAATCCACTAAACTTGTTCATAAAACAAGTTACTTTCATTAATCTCATAAATGCCATACCCAGTAGTAGCCCATTTGTAACTAAATATCTAGCCAACACACTAGTTTAAAGCTCAAATTGGAAAAATGTCTTAGAAGTAAATATTTATAATCCAAACAAAGACATTATTAGAAGATATAACAATAGTTAATAAATAAGAAAAAGACCCTGTTATAAGACTCTGTAGCCTAAAAATCAGATAAAGTACAAAAGCAGAAACCCAGATTGATTATTTTCAGATTGTTTTGGCTCAAAAAGTTATGAATAAAGTAAAAATTGCAACGCAAACCAGTCAAATATTAGACGACATTGGAGAGGAGACAGCAAAAGTCATTTCTTCCTCCCACTAACATTTAATGACCAACTATATGACCTGAAAGAAAAAACAAAATTTGATCAAGATTTGCTTCAGGTTCAGGTTATTCTCAATGCATGTGTGGGAAATACAGTTGACTAAAACCAGGTAACAAGAAAACAGAAAAAACAGCACCTTCATTCTCAAACGTTTTGCTCCCATATACAGAAAACGTAGTCAGAACAACCTATTTCATCATTCCCTTGACAACTTCCAGGATTCTTATGAATACAATGATGGTCGAGATATAGGTTAAGCCAATCATCACAAGAAAGTAGTGGTGTTTTATAAGCTAGATATTCTGGGTATTCCCGAGAACCAAGATTAAAGAAGTAAAAGAATATAAAAGGAGACAAGAAAAGAAAAATCATCTGAAACAAGACTCTTAGATTCCATAGAGTATGGTGACAAAGGAAAAAAAACGCAGGTTTAGAAATTTCATTTCAATACACACAAAATCAGACAACAATGAGTAGCTCGAGGAAACTAGTGCATCACTGCAACTTAACTTCAATCCAAGACGAGATCACCATACAAGGATTAAATAATCAGTAATTTGAAAAACATTTCAGAAGAAGCAAGAAACTTGAACCCAACAAACAGCTAGGAATTCCAATGTATACAATTTAAAAGGGAAAGGAAAAAAGTTGCTTCCTTTGGTGTTCATGGGAACCATGTATCGAAGGAAAAGAAACAACAAAACTTCCTGATAGCAGGTTATGCAAACTACTGAGAAAAATGTTTAAATCCAGTAAAAAGTTAATTGATGATTTCCGTCATTAATAAGCAATCAGAAAATGCACAAAAGAAAACAATCAATAAATTACGAGCGTCAATATTTTATGATGTTTAAAAGCAGAAACCCAAAAGACAGATTCAAAAAAGTACTCCTATTTGGATCGAACAAGAAACCAATCATCATAATAAAAACCAAGGCACTGAAACAAGATGGGCAAATATTCAAATAAAAGAAGCAAAATCGCAAACCAAGATAACTAAAGAAATAATACACAAGAGAAGAAAGTAGTAATCGGTCAAATAAAACCTAATCAACAAATCAAAGAAGAAACAAATCGATTCACTCAAATAAATCCAAAAATTTTGAATAAGAAACCAATCGGTCAAATGAAAGCCGAAGGCACTGTATTGAAATGGAAAAATTGATCAAATAAAAGAAGCCACACAGCAAAAGAAAATAATTAACAAGCCAAGAATGTAGATAGAAAGAGGAAAGTAATGAACCCTAAACTGGTGGCGATACGTTGTTCCTAAGAATGACGGAAGAAACTCCTGGAGAAGACTGATGTGCATCTCTCCTTCGGTGTTCACAGTCGCCACCCTTCTCTCTCTATCTCACCGATCTTTGTAACTTCGCTCTAATGAAATGAAGTGTGGAGGCAAATAAGGGGGACCGTCTTACAACGGTCTTATTTTCCTTCACTTTCAACGGTTCGGTTTTTCAACAATCATAACGGTTGTCGAGACAATGTGATGGTCGTAGATCATGCATTAGGCACGTGATGCGAATTATTAAATAAAATGACTTCATGAAAAACCGTCCTTTTAACGTCCCCTTCCTTTTAAACTTGCTCCCAGAAGCCAGCGGTAGCAGTCATTATTTGCTCAACCTCTGAAAGCCTATACAAGCCTGCTACCGCCTCCATCTATCTTCACTTCAAGCGTCAAGTTTCTTCTATTCTCTGTTATGAGAAAGGGCTGCACTTGCCCTCCCATGAGTATCTTCATCGTTGTGAGTTTTTATGAAACGATAAATTAGGTAATACATTTCAGCCTTCCTTCTTGCTTATTGAAATCTTCGATTTTCTACTTAACCTAAACAAAAATGCTCTAAATTTTGCCTTAGGTTTCTTTAATTCTCTAACGAACGATGATTTGTTCTAATCCTAAACAAAAATGCTCTATATTTGGCCCTAGGTTTCTTTTATTATCTTATGAATGATGAAATGTATTTTCTGTTTTTACTAACCGGACTAGGTTTCTTTTAATATCTTATGAATGATGAAATGTATCTTTCTGTTTTTACTAATCGGACTTTTGTTTGAACTCTGCTTTTTTATGTTATTACTAAAAGCAAAAAAAGTACTTTCGATGTTTCTGGTTGCATTTTATTCATAATGTTGTGTTTAACTTCAACTTGGACTTGACTCAGCTGTGTCTTAGGCCAAGGCGAGTTTAGATCTTATGCCTTTTAATTTGAATCTCTTCTACGTTCAAGAGAAATTAAATTAACTATGGCAAGCCTCTATCGTAAAACTGATCGGAATGCCTTTATGATTCTAAAGACTCCCATCAGACTTATGGCTGGAATCTGTTACTTCAGCTTTAACTATTGCTAATGAGAAAGGTCCTACTGAAACATACACTAGTTTGACGCTCCATCCTTTTCAAACTAGCCGAGCAATATCTAGCACGGTTGGGATTGTTGCAATTTAGACTCAGAGGATATTTATCCTTTCCGATTATCATCAGCAGGGGCTGAAGATTCAAGACAGTTTCAAAGTCTATTAGTTTCTTCATAGGATCAAATTCAACTGTCAAGGTCAACAAGCGAGTGATATGAAGCGTCATGCGGAGATGATGGCGACATAGCTCCATCTAGCATCATTGATAGGTCAACTACCTTGATCATGATCACACTTGTTGAAACATGAACTAGCGGAGGTATTCCACGTCCCAGCTGCATAACAAATCCTTCACAGAAATGTTCAGTATTGCTGTAATCTATCCTGCATAAGAAACTTCAATACATAATTTACTATTTTTAATTCTGTCTACTTCATCGATTATGTGGAGACTAGAATGCTATAAGCTTTTGGGGACTCAAGTGGCTTCATATTAATTACTGACTTTATGGTCTCGCATAAATTCATAGTGTTATTTTGTTGTTCCTTCCTAAATATTTTTTTTGAGTTTCAAACTCAAAATTGCTCCTGATTTTTCACCAGCTAAAGAGTACGTCTATTTGCATTGCTCCATAAAAACTAGAGGGGGTGGAATCTTATTCAATTGGTTGCTTTTTGCTGATTCTCTTATATCCTATGCATATCCTTTTATGTATTTTCCTTCTGTAACTAGTTGCATTTCAGTCAGTCTAAGAACATTTGATGCGGTTGTTATTACTTATTCTCATGCTGATGCCATTGGATGTTTCTGACATTAACACTTTCTAATATTATGATAATGCATGTATTTCGTCTTCTCTTTTAAAGTAGAATCTCTGAATTTTTTTTTTCACTAAATATGGTCCCATTTACTTCTCAACTTTCATCTCCAGGTCTGGATGATCTTTGGGGTTGGACAAACAACGTTCAGCCTAACATTTCCAATGTATGTTGCAGAACAAGATTTGAGGTCAGAATTTGAATTTAAATTCTGCAAAATTTTTATGTTCTCTTTCTAAATGTGTGTTTGGTTATGAATCTTGTAATCTAAACTGGCACATGCAACTTGTGTAATTGAATGGATTGCTATATTCTAAATACTACAATTTTGATTTGAGAATCTCAAAACTGAATGTGTTGTGATCCGTGTAATCTAGGCGATGAAGAAGTGTCATGACTATTTAGTTGATACGAATGTGGTCACACCTGGTGCTTCTGTCTCAAAGAAACAATTTAACATCATACAAAAGGAGCCATTTGTTGCAAGTAATTTGAAGGTAACAATACGTTATTTTGTTATAATACAGTGATATTCTGTTTTAGTTTGAAATCTGTCTTTAAAACGTGTTATATCTTGTGGAATCTGACATTAAATTTAGCAATTTACTACCACCACCACCTAGGAAGTTTCGGATATTCAATTCCTATATGTATTATGTTACCTGGAGTGTTGGATACAGGTGCAGATCCTAGTGTCCGGTATGTGTTTTGAAAATGTCAAGATATGGGGACATCATCCTAATATTGGACATGGGTAATTAGACATAGTATGAGGATGAATTTACAAGTTGAGTAAAATTATTATTCCCTCATGTATGCTAGTACAAACATATATAATAATTAGTTAAAATAACGCACCCTAACCTTTTCAAATTTACTCTCTCCTCCTCCATTCACTGTCATCACAGCTACTTTCTCTCATTTCTATTGGGAATATATCTTCTAATAGTTTTCTTCTTTTCTTGATAAGTTTATTTCTCTTTTTATGAATCCACCGTAGCCATCATGTATCCTGCGCACCAGTGTCCGTACCCTCCGTATCAGATACCAGTGTGCCGCTTGAAATGGCAAGTCCGAGTAAGTAGTTGTAACATAGATGAAAATAATCGAAAACATAGTTGGCATGCCTAGGCAAGGAGCAAGACACAAGGCGCATTGCCTTTCTTTATGAGGCGCCCTAAATGTTTTGAAATTTTTAACCCTATCCTACCGAATAGAGAGGAATAAGAAACTCTAAAACTTTTATTAAAAAATAATTTTTTTTATAAAATATTAAAAAGTTTGCTAACTTTTCCTAACCCATTGATTGATAAACTAATCAAGAACCAAGAGAAGCTAGAGTAAAAGTCTATTTTCAATTTCACCTCTAAAAGATTTTATAATGATTATAAAAAATTGAAATCTTGCCCAAGCTTCTTGGCAAATGTAGCCCATAAAGTTCTTTAGCTAACTAGAGTAGTTCTTTTTGTTTTTTATGTGCCTGGCTATCTTTCACCAGGAAGAAATTATTTTTATTGTCAACTAATATGTTTACAATTATATTATAGTTATTATACTTTTAATTGATACTTATTTAGTTTTAGTTAGTCCTTTATATGTTAACAAGCTAAAATTGAATTTTAATAATTTTAATTTTTATATTTAACATTAATATTTTAATTATTGCGCTTTTTTACGCATTTGTGACTAGGTGACCCCCTTGCGTCTTGAGTGCGCCTTGTGCCTTCTAATACTGTGATAGAAAATTAGGAAGTTCTAGATGAATAATACAAAACAAATGAAAAGTTTTTTACCAAACTTTACTGGTGTAGCTTAATTGATGATACATGCAAAAGTTTTGCAACAGAAATTCATCATGCTCATTTATTATCAAATACACATGAAAGCGAGCCTTGAAAGATAATTAATTCTAAGCCATCAACCACATGAACATAGGCTCAATTTGTACAAAAAGGTAAGACAAGTAAAACATATGTTACTCTAGAGATTATCAACGGCCAGTTTCCAACTCCATAGGTGCTTGAAATTGAGTGCTATCAACATAATTATAAGACATTGTTGGAGGAACTATAAGGGGCTCTTCTTCCTCAATATCAGTTGTAATTTCAACATCAAAACGTTCATAAATTCTTAGTGCCTCTAGCTCCCTCTTCACTATCTTCATTGTCGGCCTTTTCTCTCCCATGGCTTTCATACAACGTCTTGCTATGTCTGCACAATCTTTGAGCTGCTCTGGATGTCCCTCGTTCTTCACTCGATCATCAAGAATTGCGAACAAGTTATCGTCTTTAATTGAAGAAATGAAAAAAGCAGTGAGATGTTTATCCTTTTCAGGCCTATCAGGACAAAGCACCCTCTTTCCTGTCATCAACTCTGCAAGGACAACTCCGAAGCCATAAACATCACTCTTTTCGTTCAATATACCCGAATGAAAGTATTCTGGATCGATGTATCCAAATGTTCCTAGAACCATTGTAGATAGTTGTGTTTGATCTAGAGGTACCAATCTTGAAACTCCAAAATCAGATACTTTTGCTTGGAAGTCATTGTCAAGAAGTATATTTGCAGACTTAATATCTCGATGAATGATGTGTATAGGAAGATTAGAATGCATATGAGCAAGTGCATCTGCCGTTTGAATTGCGATATTTAATCGAACTTCCCATCCCATTGAGGATGCATTCTTTTTGTTGTGCAAGTGGTGATGTAGGGTGTTATTTGTAATAAACTCATAGACCAATAAAGGAACAGGTGTTTCCAAACAACAACCTATTAGTTTGACGATATTAGGATGCTTGATTTTTGAAAGAATGATGACTTCATTCATAAATTGCTCAATTTGATCATGATCCATTACTTTAGACTTCTTGATTGCTACTGTTTTATTTTCTAAAATTCCTTTGTAAACAGTACCATAGCCTCCTTGGCCTACAATTCCATTTTTGTCGAAGTTATTTGTTGCCTTGTTGAGCTCATTCTCAGTAAATATTCTAGCTTTTTCTTCAGAATGCTCCACCTTAGAGAGTAACTGTTGCAACATCAGCCCTCCATTTTCTTTGAAGTTTTTCTCTCTCAATTTCATCATTTGCTTTCTTCTAATTTCACATATTCCCAATAAAATTATCATAAAGAGAGATGAAATAGCAACACTTACACCTATAGAGATCAAGGTTCAAAGTGCCATCAGTTATGCATGTATATATATAACATAGCATTCTCTAGTATTTGTAAATTTCTTGCACATATGTACTACAAGTATACAACAAAAAAAAGATCAATTTTCCAGAACAACAATTATTATTGTTCATCTATAGCTTACCAACTATAATCTTCAACTGCAACGATCTTTGAGGATTACCAAGGCAACCTTGTCCAGCCCTCCTTCCGTCGCCATTGGAACCTTTTGGACAAATACAAGTATAGTTTCCCTTTGTATTGTTACAAAAACTCCACTTTACACATTCATTGAGGTTGGGATCCGCACATTCATCTATATCTGTAATAGCAAAATGAAACTCATGTTCTGCAAATATGACTTTGAAAAACTGATCAGGCCCGTCAGTTCAATTTAACATAACCAAAGTCCAAAACTAGTCATTGAATGGCAGTAGTAGTCGGCTGGAGGCAGTATTCCAGTTGAGTGGGTGCAAAAATTTATATCTTATCTTTACACTTCAATTTTTAATTATTTGTGGGTCTTTTTAATAGGAGTAGGTTTAAAATCATAATGTGGCGGTGTGAATATCATTAACTTGAGTTGGTCAATGACTCAACTGAACCCACTACCTTTTATCCACAGGGAGCCCAATTGACTGGTTTGTTTAAAGTTTTTGTTTCAATCAATTAAATAACAGTTTTTTAAAATAATTTTTGATTATCAACTTCTAATCTACTATGCATACTTATATAAATTTGATTTGTGTGATATTAAAAAGTATAATTGAATTTTAAATATGTAACAAGAAAATGTATAAGGTCAATTATTTCAGAGCCGACAAACAGACAAACTGCTCATTCTGTTTTGTTAAACAGCCAAAAAAGCAGTGAACTTGCTTGCTGGTTTTGGGTGTTGATGTTCTTTGTGTTGATTTGCATGTATACATATATGCTCTAAATATTGTGTTTTATTTGTAATTCGTGACACTTTGGTTTAAGCAGTTTGGGTTTAAAAATATGGTCATTAACGAAGAAATTAATGAACGGAATTTGGTTGAATTGCATGTAAATATACGTACCTTGACAACCGTTTGAAAGATAAGGATTGCCATGGAATCCTAATGAGCAATAGCAAAGATACCCAACTCGCTTATTAGAGTCAACACACTCACTATTCTCATCCTTACAAGCATAACCACTCTGGTTCCTTTCAGCTTCAGCACATGTTATGATTCCGATTGTCCAATCAAGAACAATGGGAAAAGTCCCAATGGTTTGCAATTCAGCAAGATCTAAAGTGTTAAAATTATATAAACCATCTTCAACAACAAAGGCGTAGCTACAAGGGTTGTAGTCTATGACATTCGAATGGTTATAATAGCTGCTCAAACTAATATTGAAAGAATTAGTGCCTTTTGGAATGGTGGCTTCACAACAGCCGACGCCTGAGCAGGATCCATTCACGATTGAACTATTTAAATTACATCTGGACGAACAACCATTAGAGTAACGAAATCTTAAGGGGTTGTAGGTTTGACCTCTAATTGTGGCAGAAGTGTCGCAACCAACAGAAATAAACTTATTACGAGTATAGGAGACTGAGTATGAAAGGCTTAGTAGGGCCCAGATATTATAGGAAGACCTGTTCCCTTGTTTGTCATAGCAGTCATAAGCTTTCAATATGGTAGAGACTCGGAGTCCTCCATCATGTGATATATTAAGGACTTCAAGGTTTCCATTTTGTAGATATGGCGTATTGTTTGTGGCATTGCATGTGATCAAGAAATTATCATCCAAGTAGCAGCCTTCTTGAGTGCCAAATGGATATGGAATGCTCAAGTTTCCGCAGCTTTTCAGGCAACCTGGTTTTGCAATAGGCGTAGTTGCAGAAACTAGTGCCGCTGCAACTACTAATAACAAAACTTGATGTATCAAAAGCTTCATTTTGTGCAATCCCATGCTTTTCCTATTCTCATAGACAATTTCAGGTGCGTAGAAAAGCTTAATTTTGTAGTTTCTATGTATTTCTCTAATATTCTCTTTTTATAGTCAACTGTATATACATAAAGTTCCCAGGGATTTTTTATATTGTTGGATGAGTTCAGAGGAAACTCAATTACTACATTTAATAATCAGCAATTTGCAAATTGAATGGTAAATAATT
>CAOJBI011498344.1:0-11726 GCA_948277035.1 Euphorbia corollata
ATTAGCAATGTAACATTTTGTTTTGGATTACTTCTTAAATGAAAAGACTATGCAAGCTAAATTAATGCACTTTATGGCTTGTGCTAAACTTTTTCATTGGCATGTTTATAAGTATTTATTATGTATGTATATCTTTGTGAAATTACTTAAACTTAATTAGTACTAAAGTGATATTTTAATTATAAATTATCGAATGCAGATGATAAGGGAAATGGGGGAAGGCTATCCAATAATCGTGTCTTCCATTGCAAAGGAGACGAAGGCAACTTATTCCTTGCGTGATACAAATCAAGTCATGGACTTCCTTATTCAGCTTGTTAATTGGAAAAAATCTTCTTCAAATTAAATTTTTAATTAGAAATTAGAAAACTGGGGTTAGTTTTATTTTTACACCCAGTATAGTTAGCTTGCTCAGTTTTAATATGGCAAGTTAACTATATGAACAACCCCTGTAAACTTATAAAGGTACTTGAAACACTACTTAGAAGAAAATACAAATATTGCCGAGCGGGGACAAATGTAAACTTTTGTTCTGCAGTTATTTGTGTTGATTTTTATCATATGGGAATCGGTAAATAATTATAACATCCCGAAATTTTGCATAAATACATTACTACTTTCATAGATTTAATCATTACAATTAAAACTTTTATATGTTTTGTTTTCATCCAATTACCGTCTCCTTCCGTTAACTTTTTGTAACTTTTCCATCCAATTAGCTTAAGTGGTAAAATTTTACCTTTCTGTTCCGTGCTTAGTTATTTACGTTATTTTGTTCTCACACAACCTGTCTCTTCATCTTACGTTCTCTCCCCTTCTTTTCTTGAATTCTATTAAACATTCCTTGAATTCTTTTAATCTCAGCTATGATTGCGACGATAACAAAGTTTTCAAGGCACCACATGGTATATATGAAATTAGGGTTCAAGGTTATGGTTTAGTTTTCCTAATTTTTGAAAAATGAACTTTACTAGTCTTATTTAGAGAACAAATTTACCTAATGTTTAGTTGTTTACCAGTAGATTTCCCAACATTAATTGTGAACTATTTTTTATCAAACAAAAGTACAAGTACTAACATAAGAAAACACAGTTTTTCAACCAATTCTAATATGCCGCTCCTTAAATGCTATTGAATAATTTTTGGTAATTGTTGCATATTATAATTTGGTAAATTGGAATTGGAGTTTGGAAGCGGATTTCACTTACATGATTGTGCCTGTTGATTGTGGTTTGTGGTGCTGTTGTTAGTGTTTGTTGAGTCCAATTAGAAAGAAGAAAAATTTAATTATCAATTAGGAGGTCAAATAGACTTAGATTCTGCATTTATTTTCACTGCAATCAATTACGCTTCAAACTTACGTACTTTAATAGATTTATTGATATTATCCTTTTCTGCAAATTAAGAAACTCCAATCGATAACGTGGAATAATTGAATTGTACCCTACCAGTTCAAAAAAATACAAATTTAAGTTATTTCTTGTTGATGTTTCGGCAAGTTCAATTAATTCTTTTCATTTAGAAAAAAAGTACATATGCTTCTAATCCCATTAAGAGTCAATTAAGATTATTTGACTGTTAGATGACTCTCACTGAGCCAATTAAGGATATGTCCACCAAATGCTTGTGTTCAAAGGTCTGTTCAATTTACATCGTGACTATGATTTACAACTCCTTGGCCAAGAGGGAGAAAATCTGCCGTTATGCTTGAAAAGAAGAAAAAGTAATAAAATGAAAACTATATTAAATTGATAAAAAAAAAATTAAGAGCAAATTTGTTAATATAATCATATCATGTCAGTTAATTGGATGAAAAAGTTACAAAAATTAATTCTAATAATTAAATAGACGCTTAACATGGGACGTTTTAATTACAATGATAAAAATCAGTGAAGTAGCAGTATATTAGAGCAAATCACGGAAGCTTATAATTATTTCCTATCTGAATTTTATATAAATGGGTTATCAATTTAATTTTTCTATTTCAATTTTTTAGGTTTTAATATGTTTGGTTTTATTTTTATTTGTCTCGAAACATGGAACTTTCACATAAAGAGTTTTCCTTTGTAACTAGGAAATTAGAAACCTCCGATTTTTATTTTTTGTTTTAATAATTATAAATACACCATAGTTTATATTATTATTTACAAATTGTTTTGTAATTTCAGCTCATTATTTCATGAAATAGAATAAAAGAATGTGAAATATAATAAACTATCTATTTCTTCTTGTTTCAACTCTCATGCAAAAGCTAATCTTGTATGAAATGAAAGAAATTGTATTCACCCACATCAAACGTCATTTGAAACGAAAGTCTCTTACTCGATGAAAAATGAAGAATCCGTTCTTTTATATCTAATTTTGATTGGTATTGCTACAATATTGATCCTTTAGTTCATAAGAGCTTGAGTATCAAAATCTTTAGTACACATTAGTCAAACAAAATCAACAGCGAGAGAAATTTATAACTGTAAAATCCTACATCTAAACCTGCCAGCTTCTAAGATCAGTAAGCTTACAATTTATTCAGAGACCTGCCTATAAAACACTAAACAAGCAAGTCTCCACATCACCCCTTTGACAGCCGATAGCAGGTACAACCATGTAAGCAGGGTGGGGCAGGTTCTGTCTGAAAATCAGTTCATGTCTTATAGTTTACATACACGTGTGTATCCCAGTAAGAAAGGGTGTTCTTCCCATCAGCTTCTGGTTAATGCCATATCTTAGATCCTTTTCTTGACAGATGTTATATCACAAGGGTGGTCTGGTAATTGGAGGCCTTCACCACAGGATCTTACCATAATCAGAGTCTGAGACCTCAATTTACAACTGAAATTTCCATAGGCATGATATGGTGATAAAATCAAAAACCCCTGTAATCGAAACTCGGAGTGAAGCCGTGCATATGACAATCCAGAGATTGAGCATTTTGAAATGCTAAGCCACTACTGCTTCCAACTTGAGCAACTCGACTCTAAGGCCCAATGCAGTTCAGAAACCTTACAATAACTACCTGTGAAGAAGAGGGGACGATGGCTGATCAGGAGAAGACTGCTGGGTAGTGGAGCTGCCATGATGAAATCTATGATGATCCTCAAAGCCCACTGTTCCAAAAGATCCAAACTCAAGCTGCTCTGATGGACCACCGAAACCACCCCTGCTGCTGCGATCATAAGGATACAACATGACAACAGGTGGAAAAGCAGGTCCATTTGACGAAGCACCACCACTGTTCATTGGTGGTGGTAGTGGATACATTCCATATGCCACATTTGTAGAACTATTACTACTACTCTGCGAGGAGCTGGGTCGAACAGGGCCATTCTGACAGAATGTATCATGCCTATGAGAGGTCCATGTCCGGCTTTCATTTGAAGCCCAACGATCCAGTCTTGAACTGGATTTCTCAGCTTGGCTGCTGCGACTGTGACTTCGCCCACCAGCTCTAGGTCTTGAGTTAGTACCCCAGTTCCCTTCCCTATCACCATGTTCATCATTTCTATCATACCCGTAATTTCCCTTTCGGCTATTCGCAGAATGCCTGTCCCGAACAGATACCTTCTAAAATAAGTTCACAAAAACTCGTGAGAAAAAAAATCAAATGCACATAAATCAGCATATAAAAACATACAAGTTAAAAACGTGCGTACTAAGAATAAAGCATTACTGAGAAAATTGCCGCAATCCTTCTAGCAATGTGCTAAGTATGGATATGATGCCCGAAATAGACCAATTTTATATCACCCTTCAATTCGAATTAGCAAAAGCAATGTCTCCTTGCATAATATGGATTAGGAAGATTAAAAAAATTTACGGCTAATACTCAAAGGGCATCAAACCAGGCACCGCAAAATTTTTAGCCTTGCAAATGCATGTGGTAATCAACTCAAGTAGACAGTGAGAAGAACAAGAATTGTTGAAATGAGCATGCTTGGGCAAGAGCAAATATGATATTATAAGGAATATGGGAACCGCTCAATTTCAATAACATTAAGGTTGACTTGAAAGGAATTCAATTCATTTCATTTTATGCATAATATGCATAAAAATGAAATGAACCGAATTGAATTCCTTCCAAACCATGGGTGCCAAATACAACGTCATCCACGAAACCAATATCACAATTGGCAGACAACTGACACTGAATTAATTGTTATTAGGATAATGAACATAAAATTTCCTAATCTAGTAAACCATGCTTATACAACTGAAGCATCAGCAGTTCAGCAACTATTTCAAAATTCAAATGCATTATGCATGAGAACAACCTCCTGTGAATAAAAACACGTGTTCTTAGTGTGATTTCACATTTAATCAGGCGCTCAGAGTGGAATATGCAGCCCAAGGGTTCCATGCATAAGATAAGGAGCTCATGCTACAAATCTTTCCTATCTCTCTCTTTCTGAATCTCCCCTTTCTCTGACACGTACATAAATAGATATGAAATATTTACCCAGAATTCAGTTTACTTATCCAGACAAGTAAACTGCAATAGATAAAAGAAACCATTATGATTGTAGTGAGACTGCGCTTCTGTGTTGAAAACAGACAAAATGGATGCAACAAGTGAATAAAAAAAGAACAAAAAACAGAACACTTTTAAAATCCAAGAACAAAAGGAACATGTAGAACAGTAGAAGTACATAAAAAAGCAAGATCTGCAGAGGAAAAGACAGGTATTCGAAACTATCTTACAGGATTTGGCAGATATGTCCCTGTCCCACTACGATATCTTGGCAGCTCATCCACATAATGTTGGTAAACACCAGCAGGTCTGTTAGAGACGGTTTGTAAGGGAGCAGCAGGAACAACGCGAGGCCCATAACTCATAAGCTGAGTGAAAAGATTCATGTTTGTTAAGAGAGGTCTTCCAGGACCATCCCAAGGAACTCGACCCTGTAAATATACCGGTGGCACCGTTAGTGATGGACCATAAACCAAAGGTGAAGGATGCAGGGGGGTTTGGCAAAAGCGCCCAAATTGCAAGTTCTGCCAGTGGCTAGCAAAATCACTATGAAGAATGTCAGATTTGTGCTCCAATGGCTCACCAGAAGCAACCCTTATCATAGTACTAGAAGCACGTAACACCTCAGATTGGTCTCGTCTCTCGCCCGATTCAAAATTCTGACCAGAATTACTTGTATCCACAACCTCCTCAACACTAAATTGGCTAGTAGATGCATCAGAATTTCCTGTCTCAGTAGGTACATTGTACACTGGCAGCATGACGAATGGAACAGGTGGTCCTGCCGGGTAAAATGTAAAGGGAAGAACCCCTGAATCATCTCCAGTTCTTGCCCTTGAATTGGGACCTAATATCATTGGTGCACCGATAGGTAACAACGACTCAGATCCACTTGTCTGTGATGTTTCAAATCCAGGAAGCTGATCCTTTGGAACATGCAAAGTTGCACTAGCAGATAAAGATCTTATGCTCCTTTCAGTCATTTCAGTTCCCACAGAAGGCATAGCATTCCAGTCTTTACTTTCATCATCTATCTGATTGGCAGGATGTTCAGATGGGTTCTTACCTTTCCCATAAATAGTAGTTGGCACCGAAGAAGCAGTTTTCCTGTTTCTCTTCTCCCTAGATGATTTTGATGTCTTTACAGATGAACCTTCCCATGAACTCTCAGAAGAGGTTCTACTCCTCAGAGAGCCACTAGGCCCTAAACCAGATAATCTGTCATCTAGTAGAACTTCAGAGCGATCCTTGTTGAACTTCTGTTGAGCCCTCAGAGAGCTACCGGATATTCGAGATGAAGAAACAAAGTTATGACTAGCTGAAGAAGACTGATGCTTCTCATCTGATTGATGCATTTCAAAACTTCCATTCTCAAGAACAAAGCCACTGGTGGAGCCCCTCTCTGGCTCATGCCAGAATTCATTATCTGCCTCACTGCTATTTGCTTCCGGTGAACCAAAATTCTCATCACCAGGTTCAACTGAATCTGTTGTGCTTGTGGTCATTCTCATGTCAGGAAAATAATGGTTCAATGGTGTCGAAACCAATCCTTGAGGAAACTGCATATTTGCGCCCCAAAGATTATCTATCAAGGGAATATTTGCGGGAGTCATTGCTCCCAAATTTCTAGGAGCGTATCCCATCGAAGCCAGAACAGAGGGTGATATTGGATAAGGCATATGATTTGGCCCCAAATTTATCGGCAAATGAACCTGTCCATTAAAACCAAGGCCTGACGAAGATGCCATTATGTTCACAAAATCTTGCTCTTCTTGATGCATGCCTTGTGCTCCAAGGGCAGAAGTAAATTCTTCGCCCGCAACACCGATGCCTGAATCATTATGGTAACTACTTGAAACGCTGCTTGATTCAACAGTAATATCAAGATTTTGACGGGATGGGGTATGTCTAACAGACGAAGGATCATCTATTGAGGACTTGATAACATGGTGAACCAAATTTTCAGATTCCAGGTGTTTCCTTCTACTATTATCTAATCTAGAAGATGAGATCTGACCCTTTCCAGTTTCTTGGGTTCTATTATGCCTTCCTTGAACTGGAAATGCCCCATATGTCTCAGTAAGCTCTGGGCTGGAGCGTGTCCTAGCAAAAAGATACCTTCCTTGATGATCACCAGCAACCAAGTTATCAGGTTTAAAGCTTCTCTGAGTTTTCTCAGTATGCAAGCCCTGACTGTCACTGTTTTCCCTTCTGGTCTGATCAGTGGCCCTTGTGTTGTTGATATTGGTGTTGGCCTTTTGAATATTATTGCGAGAACTTGCAGCAGCTTCACTTCTTCCAAATGAGTTTTCTAATGGAAAATCCACATGTGACACATCAACTCGAGCTTCATGACCAGAAGCTTTACTGTTTAAATTGTTCATGAGTTTATCCAACCTATGAGTGAGATCAGGTGCAGGTAATCTGGTATGCAAGAGTTCATTTCTTGGTGCATCAGGACGCTGGCCACTACCATGTCTGTCCCATGTATTCATAAAGAACTGATTTACTTCGAAATATATGTCTTCTTTCGGGCAGTCAAGTAGCCTTGCCAGCCTTTTAGCACCAAATGCAAATGCACTACGTATTCTAAAAAAATTACCTGGAAAGAAATGCATTATATGCACAGAAAAAGGTTATGACAAGGTGAGCCAAGTTTCAAACTGCGTACAAAACATTTAGGGCCAAATGTGCCCTTAGAGAGTATAGATTATCTACACTGATTTCTGCCACAAACTTAGCTATTTGTTTTCGGGCCGGGCTTGGACACTCATATTTTCACTATGCCCAGCCTGAGCCCGAGCCCGCTAAAGCCCGTAGTTTTATGGGCAGGGATTGGTCTCAATGTAAATACCCGAGCCTAGCCCAAGCCCGACAAATAATAATTTTATTCATTATATATTTATATGTTCTATTTAAAAACTATTTAAGAATTTTATATATTATCCTATCAAAGTTTTAAATTAATTACCATAAACTAAACTAAATATTAAAGATATTAAATAAATAATGCAATTAGATGAAAATATTGAAATGCATATTTTGTATTTTATTAGACATGTATATTTTATTATATTTCATTTAGTATATAAAAATTTAAAATAAAAAAATATTCATGGGTTTGGACCTGACTTGGGTTGGTGTTTTTAGTCAACCCAGCCCAGTCCAGTCCAGCCCGGCCCGCCCAACGAACAAGTCGATATTCACATAAAATATTTTTATCATCGGTCTTTCTATCTCCCTTCCTTTCAGTGAGGGTGACTATTGCCTTAAAGTCAATGTTTTTTCTCTAGAAAACATATAGCAAAACAATAGGATGCCAATCATCCCCACATGCATGTTATACATGGAGAAAAAACACTTGCAATTAAAAACACTGTAGCTGGGCATTAATTCTGGGGCATCATCATTGCTTTGAACTAAGCAAAATGGCACTTAACTTCAGAGAGGAGATGAGGGGAACGAAAACATTTTCATGCCTTTCTTTATTGTCATTCATATACATCATCATTGTATCGTAAAAGTAAAAATATCTATTAATCAAACATAACATGAAAGCACAATTCTACTAAATGCTTTAAAAATCACAAGGCACAAGCAATATAAGAAGTAGAAAACAAGGAAGATGTTGATAACCAGATAAAAAAAAGAACACGGTACTGTGTACGCAGAAAAAATTATTAAGATTATAAACTGAATTTGATTACTTTCAGAGAAAAACAATATGTTATGGTGTACACAGAAAAAAAAAATTAAGATGGTAATGAGCACATCAACACAATCGAATTTTAATACCTTTACTGACACTGCGTCCAAGGTTGTTGTTTACACGCAAAGGATCAATGACATTGAAGAACTTGGAAATGAAATTTTGCCCATGATTTTCGTGGAGACCAGGACCAACAGCATATACTGCACTGCAGGCCTCAAGAAATGGTTTGCTAAGCAGCAGTTCTCCACTATCCTTTCGAGGAGGTTCCGCTGCAAAGAATAAGAAAAAAAAACCTTCATAGTGGTAATTCAGCAAACATTTGACAGTCTTTGAGTTGAGCAATTAAACACACCTGTCACATCAGGAAGTGAACTAATGGGAACAGGGCCCCAAAGGCTGACACAAAAGTTATCCCAATCGAACTTACTGAAGAACTCAAGAAACCGGTAGAGGACCTAGACATATAGAGGAAGATATCAGATTAATGTGCAAATGAATGCAGCCTTCCGTAAAAAAGAGAACAACGCTCACCTCAAGAGGACCAGCGAAAGTGTTGTTGAAAACGTGAAATATATATAGAACCAGGGTCTCCAAAGCATATGTAGAAATCAACCCATGGTGAGCACCCAGAATTCGACTCTCATAGTAACACCATGCTTTTATCAAAATAATGCTCTTTTTAAATAAATGATCTTGATTTATCAAATGATCAACCTGCAGAAAAAAAAATTCACATCTAGTTACAGAACTTAATGTCAACATAATTAGTAATTCTGAAGAAGATGATTGTAAATTACCAACCTCCTCCAGAAAACAAAGGGTGCATAGACCACCAAGTTGATTAAAAGAAATGTCTACCACTATATTTTCCACAAGACACTTTATTAACTTCACCTGTATATGCCATCAAAAGCTGAATCATGAAGAACTATAAAATGAATAAAATATAGAACTGCATAATGAAAAAAAATAAAGAATGAAAGCATCCAAAGAATTTTCCTGAAATGACAAGATAAATCATCAATAACACACTCCCGGGCAGGTCAATATTCCAAAAATGAACATAAACAACCATACTATAAGTGACCAAAAGGCTATCTAAGCAATACTGACTTTTACAGGCACATATTAAGTGTATTTAGAAAAGCTCAAGCACTTCGACAAAAACTAATGGCTCTTATACAAAATGCCGATGCATTTGTAACTGGCTGAAGTTCCAGTATTCATCCTTATACATCTTTCTTTCGCTTGGGTACTATCTAAATGAAGTTAATTTGCACTCGGATGCTATCTACATAAAATTAAATTGCACTTAGATGCTATCTACATGAAATTAACTGCATGTATACGAGGACAGCACTGAATTTCTTCGCTGTAAGAAAAAGGTAAAACAACAATTTCCGACAGTTGCTTGGGTCATGAGTAATGCATCCAATGAATTCAACATTGATGATTGAACTGTAATCTCAAATAAAAAGGCTACCCCAGGGCTACAAGACGTCATAGAAAACCAATGGCACTCATTAAAGAAAACTTTGAAAGAAAAAAGTAGAGTGATTGACATTATATGTTAAAATATGTTTCAAAATATACCAAACTAGACATCATTATCATAGCCAAAATTTCAATCTCCACGCCATTGATAATGCATGGCATGAGATAAAAGAACATAACATCATCTAAAACAGAGTGAACTCTATTTAATAATTAAACTTCAATTGTAATTATTCATTGATCCTAGTAATTCTAAAATCAAACCATGATGTGTTAGATCTTCAATTCAAATCCTCTTTAGTCCTGTTGATGAATTGTTATGTCAACTATTAAAGTTGAAATTAAACAACCAAATTCCCTCCATTAAAATAATATCAAAATAGCACAACAAATAAATAAATTGACACCAAAATTAAAACAATAATAATTTAGTTGGTGGTGTCGGAAGGATAGGGAAAGGTAAGAAAAGAGACATACTTCTGCCTGGATGTACTGAACTTCTTTCACGCGGAATTCGGCATTCTCGTTCTTTTCTTCAATCTCTAGTATATCTCTAACTTGATGAGCCCATGTCTCTTTAAGATTCTGATTCTTACTAAATGCTGTTAAATCTATGTCCCCGTCAGGCAGATAAGTTTTAAGAGGTACAGACCCAAAAGTGAAGACCTAAAGGAAAAAAATGGCGAGCATCAACTTAACGAAGAATTAAAAAAATTGAAAGCACTATACATTCATCATAAGCATGAAATAAAATCAAAATTAGTTTTCGTATCACAACAATTAATGTTTAGGTTGTGACTCCCATTGCACTATATTTGTTTCCGAATGGGGCATAAGCCTATTGTTCAAGTAAACGATCAAGTTCCTTACTCCCCCATAACCTAATGTACAGACTCATTAAAGAGTACACTTTTCTTTTTCTTTTTTGTGTTTTATCTTCCACCAATCACATAAAATCACATATCTGACCCAAACTTAAAACAATCATGATCCAATAGGTACATAAACTACGTAAATACACATTGAGAAAAGCAGTGAAACTATGTACCTCACAGGGAAAGCACTTGGAAATAAGCCGTTGCACATAATCAGCAACAGCATTTCGGCGCTCTTCTGATGGCCCATTTGGCTGAATGCAGGAAATGAGTTCTGCAGTTCTCTCTTCAGCCTTCAACCAACGATCTGAGTTAAGCACTCCAATAACGGAGGCCTCTTCATTAGGCAATAGGCCGTTTGGCAATAGGCTCTCATGCTCGCCCATGCAATCCTAGGCCTTTTCGCTTCACTTCTCTTACCCGGTAAGCAACACCAAACACCAAAAACCAACTCCAGCCGCAAAACAAAAACAAACTTACAAAAACACAGGCATAAACGTATTGAACAGGTATGATACAACAACAAGACGCAAAGAAAATTAACTATTTCCTAAAATTGCAAACTTCAGATGAATTTTCTCCCAGGAAGGAAACCTTTCAATTAACACCCAATACGCTATAATACTTTCAGTGAGCAGATGTTAAGTGCTAATTTCATACAAAACGCAGGCTGGGTTAAACGAATATAAGACGTAGAGTAAACTTGAAGAAAATTCAAGAGAGGAACTTCAATTTCTAAAAATTAAGAAGTATCTGGGGAATGGATAGAGGCGGTATATAAAAAAAATGTATGAAAGATAAAACAAAATAGAAAAAACGAAAACCTGAAATCAATTATTAGAAAACCCTTAACGCCCAAAAAAAATGACAATAAAAAAGTGGGGGGAATTTGTATAGAATAAAGGAGATGAGAAAATAAAAGCCCTAAAGGAAACTCCTGAACCTTGGAAGAAGGGTGATGTGGTCGAATCAAGAAATGAAAGCAGAAGGCGGAGTTGCAGGTAAATGAATGGTGCAGAGAAGAAGGGATTTGGAAAGGGGAGGGAGGGGATGATCAATATTAGGTTTTCATTTGGGAACGCAGGGAGAAAGAAAGATAGAGAGGTGTTTGGTTACCAGAATAAGGAGATGGTGGATGGCGGATAGCGTCTGAAGAAAATTGGAAATTTGTGGTAGTTTT
>CAOJBI011498490.1:0-10483 GCA_948277035.1 Euphorbia corollata
CTGCAAACCTCTCTTTCATGTGGTAATGTACATAACTGTTGTTGCCTGAACGGACCTAGCAAGTGCATTAGATCGTGATTAGTAGTATAGGGCAAGACCAAGTGTCATTCCTACGAGGAGCAAGGAAAGTGATTAAATTTATGAAGCAAATTAGTAGTTAGAAGTATACAATATTAAAATGATGAAAATAAAAATATAAAGATTGCTGGAAATAAATAAAACAGAGAAAAGGTTGTTGTAAAGGTAAATAAGAACTAGACAAAAGATTGCTCTAAGATGATAGTAACATAAACAGTGCAATCTTCACCAGCAAACTTAACATGTGGCAGTAACCTCTTTCAATTACTTTAATATATTAGGACATGGATCTAGGATATTTTGCAATAAAATCACTAAGCTCAACCTATCATCTTTTTGCTTAGATCCACTATAAAACTTTTACTCTGAGATTTCTCCTCATGCGAGTTAGTTTTTATGCATTAAGTTTAAGTAAGCTTCTTATTAAAATTAATAAGAACCCCTATCATATTTTCTAGTCTCCTCTAGGTGCTCGTAGAAAGTATGTGCTTTGTGTTAGATCCGTGTTCACAATTCATCTTTCGATACTTCCTGATCTCACTAAGCATAAGTTGGGCCCTAACTCATGATACTTTAAGCTCAAACACAAAGAAATCAATAAAAAATAATGTGTAAAGTAAAAGAAGAGAAGCTAACATACCACTAACAGTCCGTAAGGTTGCTGGTTAAGCTTGCTAGAAAGATTTAGCCACTAAAAGACATGATATAAATGCACAATAACATCAAAGGAAAGTATACTAGTGTTCACCACTTTTCTACTAATATCAAAAAAAGTCAACAAAATGGGACAAAAACTTGTTCGGGGTGTTATCAGTACCAATATCAAATAGAAAAATAATGATAACTGCAAGTATACAGTTGCGATGTAGTTTTAAAAGATATCGATCCCAGAATGAAGGAGTTCGGTTTCGAAAGGTTATTTGAAAACACTATTTTGAAAAATAAAATAAAAAAAGTAGATTGGTAATTTTAGTAAGATGTTAATGAGGATAAATATAGATCAAAGGTTAATGCATGAATAGAATAGAGATAGTAGAAAGCATATAGATTAACCCAAAGATAGATTATAGAAAAGCAAAGCATGCAAAATGGTTAGAGATGCATCAAACAAAAGACAACTTCATCAAATTCGGTTCTAGACACTCTAATATTCTAAGATTCACCGTAGAGCAACATATTAAATGACTTTTCTAAATCTAGTGTATACGAATTGCGACGCTTATAAGAACCTAGACAACATCTATACTATGCTTCGTACGGGTCGCTCTCACATAGCTACATTTAATAAGTTACCACTCCTAAAATGTTGGCTTACTAAACGGTGTTATAATCACAAATCCAGTGATTATACACAATCTTATTAACCCCGATATTACTCTTAAAGTTAACTTGAAAGCATATAACTTAATTAGTATAAACGACTCAACACGAAATACGCAATATAATACATAGACATGACATAAACTTTGAAATAGAAAGTATAAGCAGAAAACAAAGTAAAGTATTAAACTTATGCAAGTGAAAGCTAAATTTGATCAAACCGTATCCACTCTTTAAATGGGAGTCATCAAGTCCCGCAATGCCCGTGTCTACTTTGAATTCGGTCTCGACTCGTACATCACCTCCATTAGGATGCTATTGTTTGCGAAAATTGAATAAAAGATTGTTGAAGAACTGAAACTCTTATTGATAAGTGCTTTGCAAGTACACTTAGACAACAATTACTCGAATATGAATAGAAATCTAGTGAATGACACACAATCGAATCACTATTATACTTCTGCTTTCTATTCTCTGATCTTAGTCAAATCTATGTGATTCACTATTCTATATATTTGCTTTCTCTATTATCTATTTATGTCTTCATTAATTCTCCTCTTTGAAATTGGCAGCAGGAATTTCTATTTATAGAGTTGAAAGGTTATGATGAATAGACACGTCCATTGGTGAAGGGTTGCATTATCTTCATGTGATTGACTGATGAATGCTGTTGTGAGTGGGTGGTCCTTTTCGTTAAAAGGATTTAGGTGAAAAGGGATCGAAATGTGCGAGACACGAATTCATCCTGATTTTTGTGTTTAAAGAAAAGAGGCGTTCGCTCTTTGGGGAGTAATTTCATTTAAGAGAAATCCTTTTCAATTTGATTTTATTAAAAATAATGATAAAAATAGTAAAAGAAGTTTAATACCCTATTTTACGGAAAAAGAATCGTCACCCGGTTCAGCTCCACCGGGAATTATGGTATACTGATCCGTGATGAGATTTTTATACCTTGAAAATAGAGATTCTAAGTTCGGATATAATAGTTACTAATTTATTCAAAATCGAGAATTATGATTTTAAATGATAATTTTGGCATTATAACGGCTTAATAAAATAATAAAAGTTAGCCGAGAATTCGGCAGAGTAACGACGTTACTTGGGATTTTCCCATAGTACTTGGACGGAGTTTCACCTAATTTGGGATATCCGATCTTTACCTGCAATCTTGTCCAACATATCAATGTATTTTACCGAAATATAAATTTGTAAAGCAGCTCCAGTGGCTCTTTACTCAAGCATGCAATGTCAAATGAGTAAAATAACGTAAATAAGTTTAAGGCTTAGAGCCAATACCCTCAGTTACCTTTCTGTTGTTCCAGGATAATGTGAGAGCCAGTTTGGGACCAAGTATGTCGTTGTTTTGATGAGAAAACTTTGAGAAAAAGTTGAAATAAAAGTGTTTGAAGTGGTTTGAAGACGTTTTAACTCGAGTTATGATTATAATCACGAGTAAAATTGATTTTGAATGAATTTTGACAAGTTTAAATTAAAAGTTTCTGAGAGAAACTTGATTCAAATCGAAACTCAAGTGATTTGATTTGAAGAAACTTGAATCCGGCAGAGTTTGAGCATTTAAGAGCGAAAACTGACGGAATTTGCTCTGGGGAAAAAATCAAAACAAAACTTGTTCCAAATGGGAAGGGTGCAGGGAATGCCCCTTATATACTGGGTGGGTAATTAGCCCGTGGGCTAATTACCAACCTAGGGGGTAGCCCTAGGTTTCCGAAATCTGGGGGATGCTACCCCCCATAGGTAATTAGCCCGCGGGTTAATTACCTAATCCCTCAAATCAAGGGAGCCTAAGATAGGTCGGGGCCCATCGAAGATTGAGTTTGAGTTTTCATGGGTATTAGCCCGTTTAACGAAACCGGGCTTTTCGTAATGCAATTTTTCGATTGTTAAAATTTACGAATAAAATAAATACGACAACTCGGCTCCATTTGGCTCGTTTCAAATCCATAATTCGAGATAGGTACGTATCCTCATCGGGTCGAGCGGACCGTGCTAACAGTTGTCCTTATCTTCAATGAAAATGCACCTTTTTGTGCATTCATTGTCTCCAAAAGGTATGTTTTCGCCTGATAGTTGATGGCAGTTAGTGACGGTTGATCATCCTTATCCAACAGTTGAGAAGAATGGTCTGAATCTGACACGATTCGTAATAGTGATAACAATGTCGCGCTCATGAATATTGAGAATTCATAAACTGTAATTGAAGAAAGGTAGGTCGTGAGCGTGAATACATGTCAAGAGCATGAATACAGGTAGCGAGCGTGATTTGCCAAATTGCGAGTGATATTCATGATTGTGACTGAGCATTTCTTCATGATTTCTTGATGGGTGTCGAGACCACCAAGAAATAAATTATTCCCTGCAAATAGTATAGAGATAGGGTAAGCAAAGGTCTATCCCACAGGGACAAGTCCAAACAAGTAATCCTATAGCGAATAACAATCAGCGTGACCTAGTATCAGTCTTTATAGTGGCAGAAAGAGTAATGCAGGGTCAAAACAGTAAATTAATCAATTAAGAAGAATGACATGACCAATTTAGAGTGGACCATGTATCATAGTGATCATAGGACAAAGGGATAAACTGCACCGGGAGTTAGGTTTAGTTATATTGACGTTCCCACCGTACAATATCAACAACTCTTCCTTACTTTGTACGGAGACTGTGCTTCACGCCTCAATCACCTTCTTACTCACCGTGACTCTCGACTTCACGCCAAAGAGCTCGCCGACAAGTAGCTTTATGAATCAAAAAAGCCCAAACCCTAACCGATAGGTAATGAGACTCCCAACAAGCGTTAGATCATCGCTCTCCAGTCTTGGTGAGACTGTTGTTACTCACTCTTCCTTAGGTACAATTACGGATGCAAAAGTTAGAGATAACTATAAATCACAAAGACTAACCTGATGGTTGATTAGACCATAGCGAGACTGGGGATTATTGATTTTGTACTGAGATTGATAAATAAGTCTCCTTGTGATTTATGGTATTCAAGATAAGGTCCTCACACTAATCAATCATGGCCTTAACCCTTACTTGGTCAAGTCATTAAGAATTTAGCTAGACATGACTGTAAATAAAATGTAGAAAATAGTAAAGAGACTGGAAAGTAAACATACGATGAAAAGTAAAGACTTGTAAATAAATTGCAAGTATTTAAAGAGAGCAAATAAACTAAACTGAAACTGGAGTTAATATTAAAGCAAGTAAAAGTAATCAAAAACTTAAAACAATAAATTGTAAATCAAAGAGACTGAATTTAAACCTACAAAGACTAAAAGCTTTAAACAAAATAATAGCAAATGAAAGTAATCAAAGTAACGAAGGCAGAAAACTAAAAATCCTAAGAACATGAACTAAAAATTATAAAACTAGCTAATCCCTGCCCCATTGATTTTGCTTGGCTTTTATAGAGAAGGACTTGATGCATTTCCTAATTAGTCTCTTGAATAGGAGGTCCTTGTGGCTTTCTTTTGTAGACTTTTTCCTTCTTTAGTCTTCTAATTTGGAATTGATGGCAGCTAAGTTAGTCTTTCCCAAATAGTGAATTATTTAGGAAATTAACCCTTTTCCTTGTTTTGGTACTTTTCCACTTGTAAGCTTTTCCAAATCAGTGAATCCGGACTGTTTTGGCTTCATTTCTTCACCAAAACGTTGAATATAACATTCTGGGATCTTCTGTAATGCACGGAGATCTCGGTGAAATGCTCATTTTTGGGCAGAATATTCATCTTTTCTCCAAATCACCTTCTAGACCTGAAATTATTGAACGGTAGTAACAAAGCCCATAAAGACTAAAAACATGTCTAAAAAGATATAGAATTATGCATAAAAACATGTTGGATTTACAACCTATCATTTCTTCTTCTAGCTTTCTCGATCTTTGACATCTTCGATCCTAAGCTAAATCCTTGTATTTCCACGCATCTATTGCACCTTTTTAACTTCTTTTGCATAGAATTCCACTTCTGATTATTTTACTTCCAATTTTTACCTAATTTCTGCACTTGCATAAAAAACAACTACATACCCCGTAAAATCTTTTATATAAAGTATAAAATAATACTAAACCAATTGATTTTATATGTGAAAATCTCATGATTATAAGTGTAATTATACACTTATCAACTAGCATTCAATATTATAGAAAATGTAAAAGTCAAGGACAAAAGTCAAAGGCCAAAGGCCAAGAGTCAAAAGCCAATTAAAAGGTGCCAACTGCCTCATTTATATATTGCCAAGTGGGGGTTTCTAGATGCAATTAAATATTTGCCAAAATATATGGTCCACAAGTTACAAATCTTCCTAAGCAAGCTACAAAAAGGGTCTAGAATATTCTTCCAAAATATCATCCCACTTGCATAATCTCCTCCTGCTCTTCTTGTGCCACGCCAATCCCAAATGGTTGGGTCTTTACTGCATCAACCTCCTCATCTACAAACAGCCCAAACCCTACAATTAATTCATGTATTTTAATTCCAAATCATGTGATTCCAATGCCAAACGATTTGTATTTTCTTGGTACATTTTCTACTTATCACCAAACGGTGTAAATTAAAGCTTGAAGAATAGACAAAAAGCAAGCATCAAAGATCTTGGAAGCATTGATCCCTAGTAACCAGGTAGACCACTAAGCGAAATGAGGAGGTGGAGGGAGATCACTTGTCCAACTATCAACATGTCGATAAAGAGCCTGAGAATAGGAACACTAGAAGAACATATGCAAGTGATTCTCATTAGGAAAACCATAAATAGGGCAAGTGATCTCTATATTAGGAATGTGAATTTGAAGGAAATCCCTAGTAAGATATTTATGTTACATTGCAAGCCAAAAAAACAAATTGATGCTTAGGAAGACCACTTGAGCATGCTTCAGATTACTCACACATATCTATAAAAAAAAACTAAGAATAACTCCACTAATGGTGGAAAGTTAAAGAATTTGAGTCTTACTTGGTCCTCGGAGGGATACGAAGAAGAGATATTTATACTCCCTTTGATAAAAAAAAAAGCTAAAAGAATAAAATATTAAATTAAAATATACTACTTTAAATTTTCCCAGAGAAGCTACTCTCTCCCTTTTTTAATAATTGTCTCTTTAGGGTCTTAGAAATTTTTTTTAAGTAAATGTCATTTTCGGATTTCGATGCACTTTTTTAAACATTTTATCTATTTTACCCTCATTTAATATACATTGAAAATGATAAAAAAAATAAAGTATCCAATCAACTTTCACATTAACAAAAGTCATAGGGTAAATAAGTATTTTTATTACTTTAATTAATGTGACATTGATATTGATAAATAACCTTAAAGTAATAATTATAAAAAAAAGGGAGGGAGTAATTAATAACAAAACGAGTAAATATCCTAAAAAAATAACACAACTTATCTCTCTCCCAGTAGATGCATGTCTAATCAGCCACCAAATGTAGCAAATCCATTTTTTACCATCCCAAAATTGATTTCTTGTTACTTTTTCTATAAGATGGAAAACTTGTCACTTTTTCTGCAAGATATTTCCAAATTAATTCCGACAAAACCTTTCTCCAGTGATATTTTTTTTAGAATTTCTCCTAAAGATTGTCAAAAGCTGATTTTCTAATTATCAATTAACCATTGTTTAAGCTCATTATTCACTACTAAATTTCACTTATCACTACTCAATTTGTTTACATTTTAAATTATACACTACTCAATTTGTTTACATTTTAAATTATATTTCCAACATTATCAAATGCAGATTTTAAATGTACACACTCATTAGAGATAGTTATTTAATGAGAGGTGTACCTAATATATGATATATACAAGTACCTATGATAGAAAAAAAAGAAACTGTATATAATGTTTCACGTTTTTTCAATAATATATATTATATTTGATGAAATAATTATTCCACGAAAGTAAATGTCATTTTAAAGTCACAAACCATGTACATAATCATTTCAGTGATGATACTAGCTAGACCTGCGAATGGGTCGCGTTTGGGTAGGGCCTAATCGAACCTACCTGAAAAATGAGTAACCCAAACCCGAACCACGGACCGGATCTATGAATTAATTTTTTTATAAAAAAAATCCGTGATATTTATTACTTAAAAAAATAATTACAATAACATAACTACAAATACTTTGTAATATAAATCATAAATTGAATTTATATGCTAAACTTCACAAAAAAAAATTGAAATTTTCAATTATAGATTTTTGTTACTATGATTGTATAAAATAAAGGGTAAACTTAAAAAAGTACCTTGTGGTTTCACTCATTTTCAAAGTGGGGCCTGAAGAATTTTTTTTTACAAAAGGGGATCTGTGGTTTCAAAATATTTGCAAAAAGAGGATTTTCAATATTAAATCATATCATAAAAATGGGTATTTGTGTTCGTTTTTATCTGAATTTTTGCGAGATGACTAATAAAAATACAATACACGTCAGTGATAAATTTTGTAATTTTTTGAATAGTGTAACTATTTTTTACGAATTTTAAAAGTTTGTTACCATAATTTAATTAAAAAAAATAGTTACACTATTCAAAAAATTACAAAATCTATCACTGACGTGTATTTTATTTTTATTAGTCATTCCACAAAAATTCAGATAAAAACGAACACAAATACCCATGTTATGATATGATTTAATATTGAAAATCTTTTTTTTGCAAATTTTTTGAAACCACAGACCCCTTTTTGTAAAAAAAAAATTACTCATACCTCATTTTGAAAATGAGTGAAACCACATGTTACTTTTTGGAAGTTTACCCTAAAATAGATGTATATTTTTTTTAATATATAAACAAATACTTTGGGTTGGGCGGGCTTGAATTTCAATATTAAAACCAAGTTCGTCTTATATATTACTCGCTCTTTTCGGGGTTCGGACGGGGCAAGACCTATTTTCCAATGACTTTGTTTAAATTCATTCCATTAAGGAAGGACGTGAACGTGTCCCATAGGCCGACAGACACGTGCCCATGTCTAATGCCAGCAAAATGGAGTGGTAAACTCTTGCACCACCAATGGCTCTTTGCGGATGAAGCAGTGAATAAAAAGAAATAGGTTATTTTTAATATTCAATATCGAGGATGAGAATGAGGTTGGTGTACAACTTGACCCATTACCACTGCTCCCGTTCATTTCCCTTTGTGTAATACAAACAATGGGAAATATAAAGTATACGTTGTTGGTTTAATTATGTATGCCTTACCATATAAGATTATAATCTACCCTTCTTTTACCTATTCAAGAAGTGAGCTATGATCATGCACTAATTAGTAAATATTTGCTTCCTTAAAGGTAGTAACTTTACTTCTTAACTAAAGGTTCCAAGTGCCTTTTCAATTATTGGATAAACCCCATTAAATAATAATCATTTTTTTTTTTGAAAAAGAAAACATAAGTTAATTTGGGGTTGAAGTATATGTAAGTTGGGTCCATTGAGATGGATGTATTGAGTGGGTGGCTTAATTGGTGTGGTTATGGTCCTACAACCAGTGACACCACATGTTCAAATTTACCATCATTTACATTTATTCTTTATTCTTTTATATATTATTATGGTTTAGTTATTAAAAGAAAAATCAGCTTCACAGATTTGGTATCAAGATCTCATTAAATGAGTAACAAAGTTAGGCATACGAGTCGAGCCCAAGTAAATGAGGATTGCAAATGGGCCCGTCCATTGTGTTACTGTTTAAAGTGTTGATTAAGCCCAATTTTCAATTTGAAGTTTAATACAGGTAATTTACGTAAACGGAAAAAACAAAGAATTTATTGATTTTACAATAAAGAAGAAGTATTATTGTTAGCACGGTCCGTTCGGACCCGATGAGTACACTTACCTCTTTCGAATTACGGGTTCGACGTAAGCCAAACGAAGTCGAGTTATCGTATTTATTTATTCATAAATTTTTAAAACCGAAAAATTGCATTTCGAAAAATCCGGTTTCACTAAACGGGCCGAAAACCCGTAAGAAATCGAAATCCGGACGAACCAAGCCCCAAACATACTCAAATAGGCTCCCATGATTTGGAGGATATGCCACCTAGGTAATTAGCCGCGGGCTAATTACCTATGGGGGGTAGCATCCCCTAAAATCTGGGAGGTTAGGGCTACCCCCCTAGGTGGGTAATTAGCCATGGGCTAATTACTCCCCTAGTATAAAAGGGAGCTTCCCCTTTCCCATTTACGCAAGTTTTCAATCCCGATTCGCCCTAGAGCAAAATTTGTCAGTTTTCGCTTCTAAACACGTCAAAACTCTACCGAATTCAAGTTTCTTCAATCAAAATCTCTCGAGCTTCGATTTGAGTCAAGTTTCTCACAGAAATTCTTGACTTAAACTCGTTCTAAATCAGTTTTACTCGTGATTAAAGTCATAACTTGAGTCAAAACGCCTTCAAATCACTTCAATCACTTTCTTTTTCAACTTTTCTCAAAGTTTTTCATCAAATCTCGATAAACTCGGTCTCGTACTGGCTCCCACGTCATCCTGGAACAACAAAAAGATAACTGAGGGTATTGGCTCTAAGACTTAAACTTTTTATATTCACTTTTATTACATTCAACACTGCATGCTTGAGTAAAGAACCACTGAAGCTGCTTTACTATTTTAAATTTTAATAAAATATGTTAATATGTGTAAATGAGCTTGCATGTAAAGACTGGATATCTCAAATTAGTGGAAACTCTGTCCGAATTACTATGAGAATTCTCAAGTAGCGCCGTTACTCTGCCGGATTTTCTATAACAATTTATTGTTTTATTAAGCCGTCGTAATGCCAAAATTATGAATCAAGTCATAAATTTCGATTTTTGAATAAATTAGTAACTATTATATCCGAACTCAGAATCTCAATTTTCATGGTAAAAAAATCCATCACGGATCAGTATACCACAATTCCCGATGGAGTTGAACCGGGTGGTGACACATTTTCCCATAAAATAGGGTATTAACCTTATTATATTATTTTACCATTATTTTAAGAAAATCAAATTAAAAATGGTTTTTCTTAAATGAATTTTCTCCCCAGAGAGCAAACGTCTCTTCTTTAAAAACAAAACCCGGGAG
>CAOJBI011498890.1:0-12830 GCA_948277035.1 Euphorbia corollata
ATCTTTTTAAAGCTTCATGTATGCAATTTAATCTTTTCACTTTCATATATTTCAAGTAATGTGAACAAACTAATTCATACTTTTAATGGGGTTAGTGGTTCTGCTTTTCATGTATAAGTGATCGATGTGGATGCAAAGAACTGGAACAAGTATTCCATAGTGGAATTAGTTTGAAGATGAACAATGAGCTCTGCTAGGGTTTATGTTAGGGTTTCTTCTACATAACTTTTCTTCTTCTTTCTCGTCATTAGCATGGATTCTTCGATCTCTAACGCTGATTTTGTGGCCTCTTTATTTGCTAATTAATGTTCTTCTAAGATTGATTGCGAGTCAGATTCCCAGAAACAAGACTTGATTGCCAAGAAACATTCTTACGCTTCTATTCTTAATGTCGAAGAATCGGACCTACCCAAACTTTCTTCAACTGCGAGGATTACTGAAAAAGGCGGGGTTAAATCCGTGAAAATTACTCAAGAATTCTATGAAAATAGAGTGAAACTATGTATAAATTCTCTGATTGGCAGAATAATCATGGGAAAAGGAAACACTCCATTGAAATTGGAAGATCTTAAAACACAATTATCTTCTTTATGGGGGATCAAATCTCCGTGGTTATTGATTTCTATTGGGCGTGGATATTATCATATTATGATGGGCTCTACTGAGATTAAAAACCTTGTTTAGAGTAAAGGTAGCTTGAATTTAAAGCCGGGGATTTTTAGGGTTCAACCGGGTACCTGACTTCGATCCCTACGCTCAGAATTCCACTAATGCACAAATATGAGTGCGTATGCAATTTCATCCTTGGGAATATTGGGACCCTAAAATATTGGCTGAAATTATTAGCGGTTTGGGATTCTCCTTCGCGTATACAAAGCGATAAAGGAGGGAAATTTTGGGCATTTCGCTAGGGTTTTGGTAGATCTTGATCTCTTGGCAGATTTACCATAGATGATTAGGGTAGAACGAGTTGGTCATGAAATATGGGTTGATCTCATCTTTGAGAATTTACTTGATTTTTGCAAATTATGTTCTTCCTTGGGACATAAGTCATATGAATGTAGGAGGAATATGCGTCCTACTACAGAGAAAAAGCAGAAAGCTAATAAGGATATCTCGGGGAGGGAAAATATTCATGAACCTAATCTAAATCTTCTCAATAGAAGTAAGAAAAGTCAGTTGGATTTTGTTGAAAAAAGAAGACGAGAGATTCTGGTAAGTAATGTTTTTCGCACACTTTCTAAGACTTGGAAGATACTTCTCGTCAGCAGGATGCCCCTCTTAAATCTCCAAATCAATCCGATACTGACTCAGATGGAGAATCTGATGATACCTTGCAAAGCTCAGAGGAACGAATGGCGGAGGAAATCATTATGGACAAATCTAACTTTGTGATAGTGGTTCACATTGAGGAGAATAATACTGTCAAGGATATGGTGCAGACTTTTGAAGGTATTAACCTTGAGGTTGTCAAGAATAAATGTTTGATCCCTTATGATTCCATAAAACAAATTGGCACTCATCCAGTCTCTTCGGGAGGGCTCGAGTTGGGCTAAAATGGTTGAAGATGATGCGGTTGCATGGCAAACTGTCACTAGGAGAAAAACTCATTTGAATTCATCTCGAAAATCATGACAGAGTCCCTTGATAAGTCATCAATGATAGTGTTATTATGGAATTGTCATGGTATTCATAACAAAGATACCCAATTATTCTTGAGTAATTTAATTTCAGCTTATAAGCTTATGGTTTTATGTCTTGCGGAACCAATGGTTGCTTTCGACAAAATTAGTGCCTCTTTTTGGAAAAAGATTGGTTTTGATTTAATTACAGGGAATGATAAGCATCCTCCTTCTCTTTGGGTTCTTAAATCTATTGATTGTGATTGGAATTTTGATATTATTTCTCAATCTGAACAATTTGTTAGCATTAGAGTTAATGCTACAAACACTGTATTGAATCTGGGTCTTGTCTATGCCAGTACTAACATTGCTTCTCGTTCCTTTTTGTATGATGATATTCGTATGGTTGTCACTTCTGAAGATTCAAATTAGGCTTGGATTGGGGATTTCAACGTCGTCCTTAGTGCACATGAGAAAACGGGACAATTGCCAAATCTAGATCTTGTTTGGAATTTCAGAATTGTATTGACGAAGCAAATTTAATTGATGTACCTCCAATCGATCCATGGTTTACTTGGTCTAATGGAAGGTCGAGACATGATAGAGTTGAATCTCGGCTAGATAGATCTTTGATCAATTCTACTGCTATTTGTACTTCTTTTAGTAGCTTTATTTTAGCTAGACATCGATTGGATCACCCTCCCATTCCCCTTTTGGGAGCTCATGGAGAGCATTAAATTTCAAGGTTCCGTTTTTAAGCGATGTGGGTGACCCACCCTTCCTTGCGTAAGCTTATTGAAGATCATTGGTCTTTGCTTTTTCCCTCACTACCATCGACGCAATTGCTTGCTCTTAAGCTTAAAGCTCTTTGTCCAATTCTTCACGAATGGAATAAATCGATTTTTGGTTTCTTGGATGATAATATCCGAAAAAGTGAGGAGGCTTTACTGAATATTCAAAATCAAAGTTCTACAAAGGGGCTGACCGAGAGGCTTAGCTTGGAGGAAATGGTTGCCCATTCTCAGTTGGAGCTTCATCTTCATCAAAAAGAAATCCATCTTAAGGAGAGAAGTGGCATTCGTTGGCTCAAACAAGGGGACTGAAACATAAAAAAAATTTCACCATATTGCTAATTACCGGCGGCCTACTTCAGGTATTCATGCTTTGCTTATGAATGGAGTATTAAGGTATAACCCAAAAGACATCTCAGACCACATGATTCAACACTACAGTAATCTTTTTGCCTCAGATAATTCAGTTGTGGTTGATAATCAATTGGTTTAATCGATCATTCCTAATTCTGTAATAGTAGAAGATAATATGTTTCTCATTTCCATGCCATTTGTTGAATTTATCAAGCATACAGTTTTTCAAATGGAATCTTCTAGTGCTCCTAGACCGGATAGGTTCACTCGGCTCTTTTTTCAAACTTTTTGGTACATTGTTTGTTCGGATGTTTGTAATGTTGTTTGTTATTTCTTTAATTGGGGACAAATGTTTCCTGGTCTTAACTCAAACTTGATGGTCTTTCTCCCTAAGAGCGATGGTGTCAACAAGGCTCAAGATTTTTGCCCAATTATTATGAGCAACTTTGTTTTCAAAGTCATTACAAAAATTATTGCCAGTAGACTAGGGGAGATAGTGCACAAAATCATCTCAAAAACCCAATTTGGCTTCATTAAAGGAAGGCAGATTCATGAATGCATTTCGATGACTTTTGAAGGGGTTAATATGCTTAGTCATAAAAGTTATGGTAGGAACTTGGCAATGAAGATCGATATCAGAAAAGCTTTTGATACGCTTGACTGGAATTTTCCTCTGTCATTGCTTTGAACTTTTGGTTTCTCAGACACGTTCACCAGATCGATTCTAAATATCTTACGATCAGATAGAATTTCCATTCTCACTCCGGTTGGACAGTAAGGGTACTTTCGTTGCTCTAGAGGGGTTCATCAAGGAAACCCACTCTTACCGATTCTTTTTTTCCTTGCTGATGATTTTTTGAGCAGGCTTCTTTTATTATCATCCAATTTGGGCAACCTTGCACTTATGAATTACTCGGCGGGAAATTTTTCCCATCACACTTGTTATATGCCGATGACATCCTTCTTTTTTTTAAGGCTTCTCTTTCAAATATGAAGGTTGTGCATGATATTTTTCATCTTTATGGGAACAATTCAGGTCAACATATGTTTTGACGACTCTGTCAATAATCAACGTGCTAGAAATCTGGCAGCTATGAGCGGACGACGTTTCGTACCCAAGTGGTCACCCAGAGGCACCGGTCCCGATGAACGGAAGGCGTGGAGTCTTCGAAGACATTGATGTGTAAAACAAGTTTAATGTGAAAAAAGTTTTAAAAGACTCGAGACTTGAATCTCTATCCTATATTATGGAGTCCCCACCCGAATCAGCTCATCTGGGAAATTTTCGATACAGCCTAGACCACGGGGTGTTCGAGACGATACCTTAGTATAGAGATTCGGGTTAGGGATGAGTTATCTATTACGTCATTAATTGAGTTAAACTACACCAGTTTGGAAACCACCTTTATAATATTTCAATTCAATCTATGAGTTTTCAGTTTAAATGTTATTTAAACGCGCATGCAGAAAGCATTAAATAAATAAAGTGCATGAAAGTAAACACGTAGGAAAGTAAATGCGCCTATTCTACGGAGGATTAATTACATCATGAGATTGGGGATACAATCGCCTAGAATACACGATATCTACAAATATTACATTTGATTTGAATTAAAATGCAATACCCGAAGGAAAATAAATCTTAACATGCGTCTAACCTAATCTACTTGCATCCACGAAGGTTAGCACAGTTGACATTTCACATCACAAACATATACAATAATGCGGTGATAATTGAATGACTTGTGTGGTCGAGTTAAAATGATAAAATGTCACTTTTCTTGTAAAAACGGTTCATTTTTATTTTCGTATATGCTGCTCATTTTTTATTACTGAGAATGCCACATGTGAATTTTGTTGGGTTGGATATCAGGGAATTGTAGATTCCCTTCGTGCGATTTCCTAAAATAACTTCACAATATATGAAAATACGTAAATCTAGGTCCAAATATAATTTATTTATCATCAAAATCACATCGATCCATGAATAGTTACAAGTAGTAAATGTATCTCCGCGAGGAGGCTACCAATCTTTAATCTTTCATACTTGGGACAATTTTGAAATTCAAATTGAAGCCTTTTGCTTCATCTCATGCCACTGTATAACACTGACTTAAACTCAGAATGGTCACCGCTCGACCGATTGGACACGAAACGGAGCAGAAAAAATCAAAAAAGATCTGCCAAGATGAGATGTTGGTAACCGCATCGTTGATGTCGGTAACCGCATCATTGACCTCGTTACCAACATCATCGATATCGTTACCGCCAGTTGTGAAACAGGTTCACCGGTTTTGTACCAAGATAGACCTCTAACGAAGCCTGGATGTTATGGAGTTGCCACTTAATTAAATTTTTACAGGTCAATTAAGAAAATCCTAAAAATGTAAACCAGAGATGGGTTCGGGGAACATGTCATGATTTATATTTTGGACTTTGTAATGCAGGTGAAAAGAGTCTTTTTTGGTTATTTAACTTGAAACCCGTAATTAATTACAGATTGGCCTACATATCCCATGTTGAATAGGGAAATCAAAGTCAATGTAGTTCGGGAGAATGCCTATTGAAAGGAAAAGGATGCTTTATGCATGAATGAATGCTAATTTAGCCAAGTTGGGTTTATTTAACCAAATTTGTTTATAGACTTTAAGTCTGAATGCTTCTTTTGAAGGCTTATGAATGATAGACTTTAAGTCTGGATGATTCTTTTGAAGGCTTATAAATGTACCTAAATTCATTTTAGGTTTTAATTCAAGTGAAAGCGACTTTATGTCGAAGGTTGATTAATCGTGATGCTTCTCTTGAAGGCTTATGAATGTACCTAAATCCATATTAGGGTTTAATTGAAAAGGGAACAACTTTATGTCGAAAGTTGAGTGGCTTTATGCCAAAAGATTGATTGATTGTTTAATCCCAATTTAGGATTTCCTTAATTGACCAATTTTTTGTGAAAAGAATATTCCTTTAGGAACGGAGATGAAGTGAATGTAGATGAAAAGAATGTTCCTTTAGAAACAGAGATGAAGTGAATGTAGAGGAAAAGGGAAAGAGAATTATACCTTGTTCGCCTTTAAACCGTTCCTCAAATCCAGAGTAATTCAATTAATTTTTAATTAAAGTTGAAATTTAATCGGGCAGCACTTCGACGTGATTAAAAATTAAAAGACTCGAATCAATTGACAGAAAGCTTCGAAAAGATCGAATAAAGGACTTAGAGAGAGAAGACTAATCCATCGAATAGTCTGGGACCCTGATTACTGAGGCAGAGGGGCCTATTTATAGCCAAAATTAGGGTTTAAGGGGGCAGATTCGGAATTTCTGGGTGCCGGCGACGGCGCTGGCACCTGGTCGGTGCAATTTTTCGCATTTTCACGATTTTCGGGAGTTTTAAACCTCCGAAAAAGATTCCGAGACCACCTATGCGATCCTCATTCCATTACGGACGTTTTGAGTGGTATATTGGCATACTTCCGAATACTTTTGCCGGAGCTGCCTTGTGAGGATCGGATTTTAGTTTGCTGCGTTTCAACTGTTCAGATATTTGCGAAAGAGTAGAGGTTTTCGAGTCGAAATGGCCCAACGGTCAACGCTAGCCGCTAAACCATCTAGCCCCACCCTATCGAATCCTAATTCGGCCGTTTAGGCCTTCAATTTTGCACTTTAATTATTTTAGGGACTGAATTTTCGAGCCGAAAAATCGAGTATTCACACCAGTAACCACGTTATTGTTGTCGTTATCGACATCATCGATGTTGTTACCACCGGTAACCATATCATTGATGTCGTTACCGCTAGTAACCACACCATTGATGTCGTTACCGACGTCAACTGATGTCGTTATCGATATCGAATGTCCTTACTGACATCACTTCTAGGCAGGAACGAAATGAGCATACCAGCATCCAAAAAAATCACACAAACATGCACAAAATCACTTCGTCAGTTTAGGGAACTCATAGACTTACCCCGTAGTCATGGGTCTACTACTTTAGGTCCATGAATTCCTCCGAGAAGCTCTCCTTAACCTTCTTCGGTTGTTTGTTGATGGTTTGTGAAGGTTTATGGTCTGAATTCGATTGTTTGAATCTAAACCTAAAAGATCAAATTCTGATGTGTTAGAACTCGAAAAACGTATAATCTTAGTGTGACTAAACCTCAAATGTGCTTAAGATTGATGCTTTATAAACACAAAAAAGCTTCAAGTTCATCAATGGTGGATGAACTCCAAATCTAAACTCGAAATCCTAATGGAAATGTGTTTCTAGCTTTCGATTCTTACTCAAGAACACTTTCAAGTGGTGAAACACCTTCTTCCTTAGTTAGAATTTCTTCCCTTTTCCCCAATCCTCTCCAGACTCTCGCTTCCCCCTTCAATGCATCTTTTACCCCATTTTCAAGGGCTCACTTCAATCCAAATCTGCAAAAATTGGATTTCCCATGACTTTTCGTCACAAGCAGCAGTCTAATTTGGACTTTTCCTCCACAAATTTCATGGAAGTCGAAAAGTATGGGATGTTGGCAAGAAAATCAATAATGGTGTCTACGAGCACGGGATTTTTATTCCCCTTGCAAGAACTATGATGAAGCTATAATTTTACTTCCCTTATTAGTCTTTTGTTTTGACAGGACTCTAGAAGTCATCCGGAAGAAGCTCTATATGTCAATTTCGTATCTTGAGAATCCAAGAAGGTAAAATTTGGTCCAAAGAACTTGGACATAATCCATAAACCAAGTTAGAGGCCCAAATTCAGTCCTAGAATAGGTCTAAAAACCCAAAAATCAGCCCAAAACCCGGCCTAAGGCCCAAAATCAAGCCCAAGCTGGGATCACGATGTAGTTAACGACATCATGATGTAGTTAACGATATCACAGAGGACAGCTTGCACATCTTGACAATTTTCATTATTTTAATGGAAAGAATTCAAAAAATCCGTCAAAGACCCATTACTTTCGGCCATCCACTCATTTAGTCATCAATTAGTGCCCTTGATGAGTGGAGGTGAGTGGGATTTTAGGTGGAGAAAGTAGGTTGAGTGGAGGACTTGACTTTTGGATTGAAGGGAGCACTTGATAATGGCAAGTTACAGCCATTAGAGAAGGAGGACGAAATTGAGAGGGAGGAGAGAGCTAAGAACCAGAACTTGAGGTTTAGAGAAAGGAGAATACTTGAGTTGAAGGTGATTGAGTTCATAAGATCCATAGCCATTAACATCATCTTTAAGTATTCAAAACTTGAGGATTCAGATTCATTTAGCTTGAGTTCTTCACAAAGGTATGTTCTTTAGCGGTTATAATCATAAACTAAGCAATCTTGAGGTTTAACTTCTCACTTAAGTAAACTTGAGGTTTATAGAATACTTAAGCCAATCTTGAGGTTTAGCTATTATAAACACCACTTTCACACACTAAGAGGGTTATTACATCTTCTGGAATTCGTATATACATTTTGGGGTCATATCATTACTCCTTGACAAAGATTTCATCAAATCAAACACAACTACCGAAAGGGACGTGGAGAGCTTTCCGGAGGGTTCGAGGGTCTTGAAGAATCGGATCTCAAGATCCGTCTATAATATATATCAAGTTTATTGGATATTCTAATATTGGATAAATTCCACCTATATATAAGTTCCCAAACTATTTATATACAGATAATCTTCGAGTAATCAGAACAACAGCTCAACGTGGAGAATGTCTAAACCACTCTCCTTGTGTTTTCAGTTTAGGGATTTCAATTAATTTATTGTATTTATGTTGTAGGATTTTTTTATTAAGTTCCATGTTGTGATACCAATGCATAATGTATATTGTTGTACGAATTTCATGCGATTTGATAACAATCACTACAAGAAAATCGTGAATTAGCGTCGATAAAATTTCGTCAAAAAATCAGTTTAGCATCGAATTAGCGTCGAAAACCGAGTCGATGCAGTTATGCTCGACGCTGATTAACTAGCGTCAACCAATTCCATGTCGACGCATATTAGCGTCGACATATTTGTCGCTATTTACTCTCTACAAATTTTTATAACTTTATGTTAGACGCTAAATTGCGTCAAAAAAACCGACCATATGTCGACGCTAACTGGAAGGCGATGCTAAGTCGACGCTAATTTGAGACGATGCTAATTGTCGACGTAATTAATAGTCGACGCTAATTTGATGCTAAAGTTCACAAATTTGCTGCTATCATTCCATTTATTGTAGCTAATTTTTAAACAAATATTTAATTTTATCATTAATTTTGGATTGAAGGGAGCCATGCATTCAAAACCGAAAGTATAAACAAATCAATAAACAACAAATATCCAGGGTAGTTACAATAGAAAGTACATATGCATTTCGAAATAAATGCTAGATATCCAGGATGTTGAATCATCGTCGCATTAAGTCTATAATATTTTACATTTAAATATCAACCTATTAAGGCTTTAGCGGGAATAGTTTATGGCGATAGCCGATAAGTACTTATCTTCTATTTAGTGACTCTTGGGACCTTATGACAATAAAAAAAGAAATTTGAAATTGATAGTAGAACTCGTACCACTGCTTCCCCTATAGAATAGGAATAATCACCAATGCACAAATAAAACTCGATTGTCGCTCTAAATACATAAGAGCTAAACTACTTCAAAAGTAAATTATTACCAGAGTAAAATTCACCGGCAGTAGTGTTGAAATGGAGCTGAGAAAAATAATCACCGGAGACGATTAGATGACCGTTGATGGCTCGAATACGATGCTGAGTTGAATCCATAATGATATTGATAGCTAAGCAACAAAAAACAAAGGCAGTTAAACGAAGAAGATAATAACTATTAAGGATGCTGTTTCTTTCCCGGGAAAGTCAGAGATTGCAAATGATCTCAGCAACTTTTCTATCAATATCAATCAGCACAAAAGAATATTTGAACTTCCAACTCTTCAAATTAAACTATCATCTTGAATGACACTATTGAAGCGTCAGAGGGACTAGATTTTAAATATGTATGCATTAGGCTTAGTAAATAATTCTGAAGAAATAAAAAAAAAATCTAATTTTAGTATAATAAATTTACCCAACTAAAACTACGAGACTTAACAATTACATGTGCTAATTACAGTAACATAGTGTAGGAATCAGTAGCATAATGGAACTAGTTTTACAAACAAGAAAAGTATTAAAATAAATAGTTTAGAATCAACAGTGCATTGGCATGATAAAATATTTTAATATACTGTTACCCGTTCCCATAATGGTCGAACCAATTTCTTAGACACATAGTACAAAATTACCTATTTCTTCTCTATTAGTTTATATTTTTTCTGAATTAGTTTATATTTCTAAATTAGTTTTATAACGTAATTCTAAATTAGTTTATATTTTTCATGGCAAGAGACTTCACCTTGGTATTATTGGCAAGTTCTCCTTCACTTAGAATGTTACAACCATAAACACTTCAAGGTAAGACACGTAAATAAAAGAAATGGCAAGCTAACAAAAGTGTTTAACTTGATTTGAGACAAAACCACTATAATCTCAAACAACAGAATACAGTCATGAGGAGAACATAAAATTTAGTAAAATTTAGTCATGATAGGCCTGATCATATTCATATATAGTTGGCTTATAAGATTTGTTATATTAAAATTCCAAGTTAGATATGATAATTTTATGCGTTCCTATAAATACAAAAAACCAAATGAAAAAAACAACTTAAGAATCAACAACATGCATCATTATGAATCAGCTTAAAGTGCACCAAAATTGAGAACCAACAACAATGATGTATAAGTATTTAGACGAGCCATTTGCATCACTAATAAGTGATACGGGAAAATGTAAATTCACCAAACAACAGCTTGTAATTAACAAGGAATGTTAATTAGGCTTTGACAAAATAAAAGAGAACTACTACATGAAACAAAAGGACTATATACAGACAATAATTTTGAGAAATTACCGCAAGTCTCTATGAACGAAGTTGGTTGAAAGCCTCCCTTATTCAGATCATTTCAGCACGTGCAGTGGAATCCCATAACTCCTCAACTCTGAAACATAAATCACCAAATAAAAAAAAAAAAAAAAAAAAACGTGAATTAAAAGTATTAAAGTCAGTCATTTTCGACATCAATTCACGTACTTTATGAGCTAGCATGGCAAAGCTCTTCAATTTGGCCTCTCACATCCACCATTGAAGGACGACTATGAGGATTTTGAGCAGTACAATCAATTGTTATTTGCAGCAGTCGGACCAAGTCTTCCTCTACATTCTCATATCGAAGCAGATCAAGATCAAAAACTGCTGAAGTCAATTCATCTTCAACAACACACAGGATCCATGTTCGAATGTTTACTTTCTCTGTAGTGAATTCATCTTGAAAAATGGGTGTCTTTCCTGTGAGCAATACCAAGAACACTATACCAAAGCTGTACACATCTGCCTTCTGGGATGCTGCGCCATTATTAGTCACCTCTAAGGCACAATAGCCAGCATCAAATTCGATGTTTTTAGAAGCAGACTTAGATTCTACAATATAGTTGGGTAGATAATCAGAGAGACAGGGTTCTAAGCTTGTAGTAAGGAGAATATTTGACGGCTTTTGATTCACAAAATTTGAGCAAAATTGTCAATAAAGAATACAAAATTTGTAATGAGCAAAATTTGTAATCTACAATTAGACTTGGAGAATGAAATACGGGTAATAAAGAATACAAAATTTCAGAGGGACACGCTGGAAGCTGGGTATTGAATACTTGTAAATTCCAAGTAGTGTGTTCTGTTTGTTCATGAAAATATCACAAGTTGTAAAAAAGCATAATTATTGAGAATTGGAAGTTTCCTAAGTCCTAACAAACATTCATTATAGTGGAAACAGATACAGCACATTGTGGATTAATCAATTACATGCTCTTCCTCTAAAGTACAAAATAGGTCATAATCATGTCCAACTTGGCTTAACTCCTTTAACTTGGGCCCTCTTATCATAATGGGAATCTTATCTTGTCTAACCTTATATTGGCTTGTGGTTAAACAGGCCTAATTTGATCAATTAGGTTTCAAATTAATGTCAGCCAAAAGCTAGCCTTCTTATAAACTCATTCACCCTCCCACGTACGTATCCATTATTACCTCCAATATCCAAATGTATCAAAAAGGTATTTATAAGTACATCCGAAGCCTCCAAATGTACTGAAATGCAACAATCACAAGTACCAGACGTCCAACTATCCTTAATGTACTAAAAAGAAGACCAACACTTACCAAGAACTATTATATTTAGTACTAACAAAGGAAAATATCTTCAACCAATATTTGTGAATCAAATTCAGGTTCAATTAAGAAATCAATCGGAGTTACAGATGAAATACTGAGATCGAGACGACTACAATTCTTTGCATTAGCAGCCATCATCTGCTTAAACTCATCAAAATTAACGAATCCATCAGCGTCAGAGTCCATGCTCTGAATCATATTTGCACAATCATTAAAGTAACACGGCATAACATTTTAGGTCAAACTTACCCGCGATAGAGGAGTAGCATATCAGATTCGAAAGGTACAGATAGATCTCGCTTGAACATCGAGAGATCTGACAATGAAACTCGAAACCTAATTCACATCAAGGAAAATCTGGCGAAGAAGCTCTAAAATCCCCAAATGAATAAGAAATAAAAATAAAGAAAAACCTTAGAATCAAAAGCTTAGTTAGCAGTGACAGGAGAAGTTGTGGCAGCGGGTGAACGACGGTGGGATGAAAGACGGCGATGAACGGAGGAGAGTAAAAAGGTAGAGAAGTGGCCAGTAGTACTTGAAGAAGATCAAGATGGAGCTCATGGTGAGGCGGAGAAGATGATGGAAGAGAAGTAGCGGTGTTGAAATCGAAATGGGAGTGGAGGAGGGGCAGATTAAAGAATGAGAATAAAAAAGGGAGTCAGGTTCAAAAGTTTTAGAGATGTGTATCTTATTCTAATATGATTAACAACATGATTAACATTGAATTAATTAATAACTATTAGATATGGAATTCTGAAGTCTTGCTCCTACTGCTCCCTCTTCTTCTTCTTTTCTTCTTTCTTCTC
>CAOJBI011499086.1:0-11247 GCA_948277035.1 Euphorbia corollata
AAAGGATGATGTAATATTATGTTTGGGACGAAAGAATTGTTTGTTAAAGTAAGATAGGTATTGAAATTATTCAATTATCCTTTCATTTTAAAAATGATTATTAGTTAATTAAATTAAAAATGTTAGAAAAGTAATTTAGAAGATCATCCCTTGAGATTCTACCAATTTGGGCGGAATTTACAGTAGCCGAACTGAGTGGATGTGAACGGAAGCTTATCTGCTGAGATTCTTTCGGTTTCCGCCTCTCCTTCGTCCCAAGTACAGGATTCAGGCTTCCATCCTTTACATTTCTCCGAGAATCTGCCTCCCAAGCAAAGCCTAACATGATAAATATTTATATACACATTTATACTGGGTGGAATATAAAATTGAACAAGAGATAACGATCCACAAATTTAACGAAGAGATGCTCATATAGAAAGTATATTGTATCTCATAGTAGTCAATATATAGGAAAAACTTCCAACCCAGCCATTTCGGGGTTAAGCTGATGGAGGCGGGGTCGTGGTTTGAGATGCTCTACGTTGGAGATGACATATTAGTATCATTTTAACAACTGTATTATTCTATACTTCCACTCTTGAAACTCTATATTTGGGGAAAATATTAACACTAATGAGTTCCCTTCAACAAATACATATCTACTTTAACAACTCCATTGTTCTTCATATTTCCACCCTTTGAAACTCTACATTAACAATAGATATTGAACTGTCCCAACATTCATCCTGTGAGAAGCTGCATTAGCAGCTGGTACAACACCACCATACTGAGCCTTCGACTGCAACATGTGCATGTTTATTGAGATTCGGTCATCAAAATGCTCCTCCGTCGTCTTATTAATCCCAGCCCCGAACATAAAGTGCCACCTTGCGCTTCTCATGATTCCCTCGGAATTTTGACTGGTTTCTCTTGCTTCTCCACCGAAAGCAGGATGAACAACAATACTTTCACAGTATATCTGCTAACCACATTATATAATATGACTCGTGTTTTAACAAATGGCACACACCGCAAGTCGGAAATGGGGATAATAGTACCTGTTGGAATTCTTTGTTGTGCCAGCAGGGATGAGATATTTACACAAACTGCCTTTGTATCTTTAGCACATTTTACGTGCGTTTCTTCTGCAGTCTGTCGAGCTCACATGGAAGCAAAATTCTGCTCTCTGGGATGAATAGCATTTGAATGTACAATTGAAGACCTGACAAAGGGACGATGATTAGTTCGAATCACTATCCTTTTGATACCAAAAAACCAAACCGATTCGGCATCCTAAAATTTCAAGATGGCAAGGAAGGATCATATACATGTTTCATGGCCAAGAGGGTGAAGCAAATTAAATAAACAACCCAAGCACGATAACATTTATCTGCTTCTTCTTCATGTGGTTTGAAGGAGGAAAGAAAAGATGCTCATTAAAGACAAAAGCTCAAGAAGAACTGCAGAAGGCATTTCTCAGGAAACACATAGCAGTTTCGGGTACACTTCTCCAGTTTTGAGAAATTTCAGAAGCCTGCCCAGAAAGCTCCATACTCCTATTCAGGTTTGCAGGATTCTGAAACTTTAAACATTGCGCTATAAAAGTTCCTACATGACATGTACTGTAGTTAAATCAGCTCAACAAATACTATTTCTATGAATTCAGGAAGAAAAAGGTGTTCTCAATTTCAAAGTCAATGTAATTACAATGCTAAGAAGTCACTATTGCTTGTAAAAAAACAGAAACTGTTGTGAAGTTTCAGCGAAATACATGAAAAAAATATAATAAGAGCCACAAAGCAATTGGAAATAAGAAATAACGGTAACAGCATAAGAAAAAACTACATATATATATACCTAGGAAGAGAAGAATGCTTTCTTTCCAGGGGAATAACTGGCACACTTTTACCACCATTCTCCTCATGATGTGCTAATTGCCTTCTAAATTAATAGACAGAGTAGGAAAAAATATAATCAGAACAAAGTGGAAACAAGGGGAATACGACATATGTCAAATATATAAGCAAGGCTAATTGAGAAAACCAAACATTAAATCCTGGTTTAAATAGATAAAGGACACAACAAACTTGGATTAAGAAAATTAGTCCTGTCAGTTCCATTTACATAATCCTTAAGCAATTGGGGGATAGTATTCCAATATATCTCGAAAAAGTAGATCTCTAATATCCTCTTTCGTAACCCTTTGTCTCTCAAACTCAAATTCCATTCTTGTTATTGTCTGACAAGAAGCTCCCTTTCAATTCTTGTCAGTCCCTTAAAGTAAGGATCTTCTAATGCCTGATGGATGACAAGACAAAATAAATAAATGAAAAATACATGCAACACATTTAAGGTGAATAATTCAACAACAGAGTTCAAAGCAATCACATTTAATGACAATATCTCAGTTAAAGGATAATGTAAGCAGACCTCTTCAACTGTTGGCCGGTCTTTTGGATCAAAAGCAAGCAACCTTTCAAGCAAACGCAATGCCAAAGGAACAGCATTTGGAAATTTCTGACCAAATGGCACAGGCTGCTTCTTCCTCATACTGATACTAGTAAAATATCTCCTTGCCTTTTTTGTTTTGAACCTGTAACAAGTGAAAATCAATAGCACCGTAGCTTTGTTCGACACAAAATCATTGCTGGATGATTGTATGGCTGTAATTGTTCAGTATCATATGCATAAACTGCGTAAAGCCACCCATAGTTGTTACAGGCGCGCCGGGCACTCGAGGCTCACAGTCCATCGCCTTGGAAGACCTCGGGCAAGGCACAGTCCCTCAGGCGAGCACCTTTAGCGCTTAGACGCGCCTGGCCAACTACAGACTATTTTAATGATGAATTTTTCTTTTTTTGGCAGACATAAATTAGATATTAATATGTATAGACTTAACCGTCTCCTAAAATTAAAAATTAGTTTAAGAAATACTACCAAAGTAAGACTTTATACTACTTAAATATCCCATAATTAAGAAGATAAACTTTAATATTGCACATTTAAGATTATAAGCCATCTTTTTAAGGTATAGGAACATTAATCCTTATTGCCCATTAGTATTCATTTGCATCAATGAACTCAAATTAGTTGTTTTTCACCTAGATCCTTTTGCTTTAATTTTTAATTTAGCTTGTTTCTTAGACTAGCTTGTTATATGTTACCTTAGATTCTATTTTCATTTGACATTAGAGTTATACGTTTATTTTGAAAATACTCTAGCTTATTTGCGCCTACTGTCCCTAGGGTGTGCGCATCGCCTTGTGCCTTAGTGCCCCTTGCGCCCATAACAACTGTGGAGCCACCAAATGGATGTGTAATTGTGTATATTAAGCACACAAATAGGATGAACTCAAACATGATCAAATTGACAAAATACACTTCGGCAAAGATGCAACCAATGCTCCAAATATCAATTGCCGGTGTGTACTGCATCAAGATTCCATTGAACAATATGAGAAGACAAACTAAAAGCAGACATACATCACACGCTTCTCAAGTCAAATATCTAAGCATATTTACCATCAAAATATTACTGCAAGAGTATCGTTAAAAGCCACTCTTGCTAGTGCAAAATCACAAATTTTCAGTTTACATTTTGCATTTGCCAATATATTCTTAGGTTGTAAATCTCTATGATAGACATTTTCTGCACAAAACACGATAAAAGAATTAGATACATACCCATAAGTCGAGAGCATAAAGTGCATTCAAAGCGCTAGGGTCTCGCTTTAGGAAAAAAACGTACTATTATAAATTCATCCAAAATATTATAGGTTTAGAAAATTTATAAGCATGTGCGCTTTTTTTTCAAAGTGACGCTATTTTGCCAAAAGCATGATATTATGTGCGCTTTTTGCACTCCAGCGCTTTGTGTTGAACAGAAGTGCATAGGGTGCGCTTTGCTGCGATTTAAGCACAAAAGCGAGCGCTTTTGACTACTTTGAACGTAGCATATTTTACAAGACTACAAGACACTTAAAGAGGAATAAAATCTGAGCTCTGAAGTACAAGAAAAGGAATGAAAGGAGAACCTGAAAAATCTAAATGAACACCATTCAAAACTTCAGAAATAAGCATACTAAAATGCTAGATCAAAGATCTGAGTCACAAAACAAGGTCACAATTCAGTAATTGAAAAGGGTTCATTAACTGCAATGATTTTTCCCAATCTGATAAATGGTACAACAGAATGACAAGAGAGATAATGACAACACCTTCAAATTATTTGACATTCCGTCCATAATAATGGCCAATCAGTTGCCAATTTTGGTATTCATAATTACTAATACTAAGTAAACATATGTGCAAAGAAGAGAAATCAATCTAACACCTGTGCGAATATACTTCAGCGCCTGAATTAAAGAAAAAACTGATAGTGCTCCCTAGTCAAGTCATCTTTACAAAACAAATGATATGCTTGATTTCAACTATATCTGGGTCTCTTAGAAGTCTAAGCAGCTTTATTTCGTGAAGAATGCGTGCAGCATCCGAGACGTGTTTGAAAATATCATGTATTTTCTTAATTGCCACTTTTTCACCAGTGTGTGTCAATGGCGGAACAAACAATCCCATAGATACCTTTTCCAATAACTTCCTGAATTTTGTACTTGTTGGCATCACCATACTCAGAGATGAAATCCATCTGCTGAATTCTGAAGCATTTAATTGTGTGTTAGCAAGAAATGAATGCAAAAAAAGTTAAAAAACCACAATATACCTTAAGCTAATTGTAATCGTCATCTCACATGTATGGTAGCAACAACACATTAAATATATTCAAGTGAATATGTAGGAAAAGATTTAGAGAATATTGAATCCTCCAAAAATCTGTTCATGAAACTAAACCTAAAGCACCTGAAATTTATATTTACATTTTGTTTAAGGCCCTCCAATCACATTCTTTGTCACAACATATATTTCAACAGAACCCTGTTTCTGTAATTAATAAATCTCAACCACGAGCAACGATTGAAATCCAGTTTAATTGATTAACACATAACAGCATCAAAGAATGTCCAACTGATAAAGTATGTCCACTAAACAGCCAACAAATTAAAATAAACAATGTTCTCCTTACTGAAAGCTTTATGTCCAACGATTGCATTATAAAGAGAGAATTAAAATGCAAGAAAACCAGCAGCAGCGGAAATGAATCCACTGCTATATGACTCGGTTGTCATCAGGATTTCACGTATCAAGGCCAATGATCTTATGTCACTTGCATTTATTGACCATAGAATACCAAAAACAGAGAAATCATACGTGAAATGAAGCCAACAGATACAAGACGAATTATACATATCACCAAAAGAAAACACCAAAAGGGCAGATACTAATATGCCAACAGTCAATTGTCAACATATAACCTACAAAAAAAAAAAAACAAGAGCACAATACCAAGACAAAATTTTACTTTTCTGGCAGTCAGGTTCAACCGGGTAACTGAAGGACTTTAGACCATTGGATGGAATGATGTAAGAGATGTGAACGTCCATATAAGCTTCTTCTACAATTAATAGATTTGCTGTTTATTTGATAACATCGGATATTAATACCAGCGATATTCAAGGGAAAGATAAAGTAAAATCTGAAAATCTTGATTTCCTCCTATTCAATCAATCCTAACGCAAAAAAGACGCAGAGAATATTCATCATATCATATACTAAGCGACCACAAACGAATTAGAGTCTCTCGTACAATCAACGATTAATAATTGCAATCTCAAAAACATTCCGAAGTAAAAGAATGAGCAGTTTTGAAATTAACGCAACGGTGATCTTGGTGCATCTTGTAGCACTCTTTCACACTTCCCCGAAACTACCACAGTCAACAGTCCGTTTTTTTGGCAAACTCCATTTTGCTCCGGGCAGTTGAGAAGTTGTGACGAAACAAAAAAAATTCAGAAATAACAAGAACAAAAAGGAAGAATTAACCACATTTCCCCCACCTACTCCGGCTCCTAATCACCAACACAAAATCCCACCGTATTCCTCTCCCGGAATCCTTGACTGCGGCACAAAAATTCCAGACAACAACCGATTCCCACGTACACTTGTCCACCTCCTCCTCGGCATTGTGGAACCAAAGAAACTAGCATAAAGCGGAAGGAGCAACGTCCTTTCCTGAGAAAATGAAAAACAGCAACCCTGGCATTGCGTTCTCGTCAAGATACAAAAGAATTAATGGAAACCCTATAGAGAGAGAAATAAAAGATTATAAAGGTGGAAGTAGAAATTGTGAAGTTGAAGGAAGGTGAAATTTGGAGGCTATAGAGAAGAAGCTGCAAATATCCGAACTCAACACCGACAACAGAGAAGGACGACGAACGAGAAAGAGGCCGACGCATGGCGTGAATCCAGGGCGGCTTTAAACCAGGACGTATAATATAAAAAAAGACATTTTGGATATTGAATCCCATTTTGGACATTTTGGATTGTAATATGAAAAAACAATACAGATTGATCATATACCTAGACATGGCCAAATCAAACCGGAACCGGGTGAACCGGACCGGATCGGTCAAAACCGGGTCAAAACCGGACCGGAACCGGAACCGGCGGTTCAAAGGTAAATAAGGTTTATGTTTAGGTTTGTAGAAGTGTAAAACCGGAGAACCGGCGAAGAACCGGCGGTTCGAACCGGATGTTCAAACCGGTGATTAAACATAAAAAATTAAATTAAAAAGTTTAATTAAATGAAAACTATATGTTCCAAAATTAAATTATAAGTTTCACACGTTTAAAAGTTTATGTTTTTTCCAATCTAAATACACAATAAATGTTAGTCCATGGGAAATTTGAAATATTATTTAATGCAAACCTCTTTTATTTTACCTTTTTACCAATTTTTTTAGTTTTTTTTATTTAATGCAAGTTTGTCTTTTAAAAAAAATAATAATAAAAAAATCATGCTCAAAATAACTAACCAATACTAGTGTTAACGTGAATCAAAATCCAAAAGTATAAAATTAATAACGTTAATTAAAATTTAAAATATCTAAAATAAAAATGTAACATATAATAAGATTTGAACCGGAACCGGAACCGGATTTGAACCGGGTCAAAACCGGTCAAAACCTTGTCTGAACCGGAACCGGAACCGGCGGTTACGAACTGAAACCGGAACCGGCGGTTTCACCTTATATAAGGTTTAGGTTTAGGTTCATGAAAATTACGAACCGGAACCGGCGGTTCCGGAACCGTGGCCATGTCTAGATACATGTTCATTGTATAATTCTTTTTTAATTGTCACATAATTAAAACCATGATTTTCAAACTCGCACCAGTCATCGAATCAACGGTGAAGGGATAGGATCATGGACTTAAGGTTCAAACGATTAAACAAAGGTCAAATTTGATTCTTAAAACATGTTAAATTAATATTATGTTTAATTTTTTGATAAAAAATGTAATATAAGTTATATTACACTAAAATAAATAATAATTTATGTTAATATTACATAATTTTAGAGTTCATATATCAAATTTTAAAAACGTGAATTGTAATATGGTTTGAATAAAAATGGAGAGGGTCACTAATTTTAGACTAAACCAGATTTAATTTGAATGAAAATCATATATTAGATAATATAACTAAAATTAATTAAACAAATACTTCAATTACTTTATTTTTTTTTTCAAATTAGATAAAATCAGATGCTACTATCAATAAATTTGAAAACTTTTATAACTAATTAAACAAAATCTTTTAATTATGTATCATGCTGAAAAGAATCCATTTAATTAAATTCATAAAATACTATCATTATGTATATAATGGTAGTTATGGTAATGTGTAAATTAAATAAACGAATCAATTTAATTAAATTTTTAAAGTACTATCATTACGCTAAAAATGGCAGTTATAGTAATGTATAATATATAGAAAATAATCCATTTAATTGAAATTTATAATGTGCTACAATTATGTTAAAAATGATACTTATAGTAATGTATAATTCATTTAACTAGATTCCTAAAGTCCTACAACGAGGTTAAAATGAATAGCAAAAATCTCACATAAATGAATATTTTCAAGATAGCTTTTTGTGGACACGGCCAGATGAAGTCAACCATAAACTGGTCTGGTCGATTTTCAATGGATTTTATTAGTTTTAAAAAATCCACTCCCACCGAGTGAACCGAATGGCCAAACCGGTAAATTACAAAACCGGACCGGGCAGCTTTCCAAATGGGTTGAAATTATAAAATTTATATTTTTTAACAATGAAATTAATCAGCAATAACTATTTATATTTCTAAATTCAAACAGGTATTAATTAACATTTAATATACATTAATGAGGAAATGAATCATTAACAATATTCAAGTTTCTAAATAACATTTAGAATTCATTAATAAGAAAATCAGACATTAAAATGATTCAAATTCCTAAATTATAGCGGGTCAAATTTTAATATTCACTAATTTGATTGGTATTTCTGTTTTTTTTTTTTGGCATATGTATATATATTATATATCTATTTGTAATATAATCTAGTTGTTGTGATTTACGTTTGATTTTCGTATCATTTTGACTTTTTTCTCTTTTTTTTTGAAGAACTTTTTTCTCTTTTAGTTTACGTAACTTTGAACCAAATTTGGAAGATTCCAATTTTATAATCTTTTCATTTGAATTACAATATTTTTACGAGAAATGCTATTGTATATTTATAACTAATTTCGAAGTTTGAATTTTTAAGTAAGGGCATGAATTAGAATTAAAACTTAGTTTGCAGTTTGAATGTTCACTATAAACTAGTGTTAATACTATGAGGTTTATTTTTACTAACTATTTGTGTATGATTTAGATTGCATGTTATTTTTTTGTCAAATTATCAAAAATATTAGTTTTTCTTCGTATATTAAAAATTCCGGTTCGACCATCGAATTAATCTGGTTGAACCTTAAATCCATAACTCTTTCCTTTCACCGATTTTGATGACTAGTCCGTTTTTGAAAATCATGCTTTTGATAATAATGCATAATATGGTATTTGTGTATATATCGCCATAGTATATTAATTTAATTAATGAAGCACAATTATGAATTTGGGTTTAAGGAAAAATGGCATATCTGGCAAATAGAACCAAGCTCGAATCAATATCGCCAAAACTGTGATTATCGTGGCCTAGTGCTGCTGGAAAACCTTTATAAGAGCGACAAATGAAATGAAGTGCAAACCGAACAATAGCACCGTATTCATATATGTTGAGATAGTGCTAAAGCTGCATGCTCGTTTGGTTGGCAAAATGACTATTTCGTTGTATAGGAAATAAACGAATGAAAAGATATAAAATATTTGCATAGAATCCTTAAAACGGATGGAATAGTTATTCCTAAATATCATATATGTCAGTTATTCCTCCTCTCGGTTGTTTATTCCTATGTTCTTCATATCTAACTATCTCTCTCTTTTTTGGAAAATTATACTCCCTCCGATTCCTAATAATTGTCATTTTGGAGAGTTTCACATTTTTTAAGAAACAATTAATAAAGGGTAAAAATTACCTATTCATCCTTAATTAATGAAATAATTGGTTTGTTCATGGGTTGTCATAAATAAAGGCATTATAAGAATATTGAGGAAAAATGTATATGAGAAATGTAAAATGACAAGTATTAGGAACCAAGGACTCATCTCTAGAATGACAATTATTAGGAACCGGATGGGGTAGTAAGGATCGGGTCTTGAAGACCCTCCTCCCGCATGAATGACAAGTGTCCTAAAAACTACTTTATCCTACTGCTTGATTTTATTTTAATAGCTTTTTTAGACACTTGTCATTCATACGTGAGGAGGGTCCTCAATACCCGATCCTTATTATAATTTCCCCTCTTTTTTAATATCTGTCTTTTTTGTGGTCATTTAAAAAATATTTAATATTTATCATTTTTCAAATTTCAATGTAATATGTTATACATTTTTTCCATTTTATCTTTATTTAATACAAGTGTAATGACAACAATAATAAAGTATTCAATCACATCTTAAAAAGAATAAAGGGTAATTTTTATAAATACCCTCTTGTATAATAGGATTTTAAGTATTGGAGATTCCTATTTAGTAAATACCCTTTTTAAACTTTCCAATTCATTAATTATCATTCTTATTTACTAAATACCCTTTTTTATTTACTTCATACCCAACACAAAATCAAATCAAAGTAAAATCCCTATTAATTAGGAATTAAACTCCTAATCAAACCCAGACATTAAACGACTCCTCCTCCTCCCTCACCGTATTTCTAATTATATATCGTCGTTTTCTTCATCGTCACTGTCTCCTCCCTCACTGTCTTCAACTGCATCGTCATAGCCACCATCACCGACTTCGTCCTCGTCGTCGTCATCAACCCAATAAACATGTGGCTCACCGGAGGAGTGTACGAGTGACTCTTCATCCTCGTCATCGCCGTCGTCATCTTCATCCTTGTCGTCATCATCACCATCTTCATCTTCATCATCGTCTTCCTCGTCAACATCTATAACTTCCTTAACATCATTACCATCATCAGAACTCTCTTATGCTTATGCTTCTCCTGTGTTTTTAAATCGACCCAATTCCCATTCTTTTTCGGTGCATCACTTTATATCTTTGACACACAAGGAAGGACGCGGTGGGAAGGAAGCAGTCCCAGCCAATCGTATACTTATTCTACAATAACATATACTTTAGTTGAAATCCGTATACTTTTTGTTCATATGCATATACTGTTTCTTCAAAAACGTATATCTTCTTAGACAATCGTATATCTTCAAAAGCATATGTTATATCTTCAATAGCTTGTTCTACCACTGCAAAACATGAAAATATACCATTTGAAAACATTTCTTTTATGAAAATATACCAATTAACAAGAGCTAATTTATTAAAAAAATACTGCCTAACATGCAAATATACCATCTCACAACATATAAGTTATGAAAAATATACCAATTATCAAGACCATATATATGAAAAATACTGAAAATATACCATTCAACAACATTCCGATTATGAAATATACCAATTAACAAGTGATAATACATGAAAAATATACCATTTTCTGCACATACATAAAAATATACCGTTTCATAACATGTTGGTTATGAAAATATACCATTTAACATAAGCTCGCATATGAAAAATATAGGTATAATATTCTAGACAATCGTATACTTATTCTACAATAACATATACTTTTAGTTGAAATCCGTATACTTTTTGTTCATATCCGTATACTTTTTAACAGTCACCACCACTGTTGTTTTTATATAAAC
>CAOJBI011502022.1:0-10000 GCA_948277035.1 Euphorbia corollata
GTGATTATAGAATTAAGATGAGGATTATCAATAAAATTAGTAGTATTATTCATGGATCAATTTGCATACAGGAGTGTATAGTAGCTCTGCAATTTTCTCAATGGTGAGATTAAATTAGTTATAATGGAAATTGCAGGCTTAATAATATTATTTTTTTGAAATAGAACCACTTGTTTGACAATTCAACCCGCGCCACATCAGCTGTCAACTCAGCTCCAAGGGTTTAATCGGTTCACTTTTGTCAACATTAGGGGGTTAACTGGACCTTTTCAAAGTTGAGGGTGGCAATGGGCGGATGATGTCAAGTTGATGAGTGTTTTGATGTATTTGGCCATTTTTTTTTTAAGGAAGACATGGAAATTCAATTTGAATTTTGGGCCGTTTTTACAACTTTCCCTTATTTATTTCAAAGATAGAAGGGTAAAAAAGTCAATGGTGTCCACAAGATTCCACAAAAATATCTAACTCCAATTTTGCTCCTGTCGAAAACCAGAAACAAGTTTCAATAGCGCCATTGCAATGGCTGCTTCTTCTTCTCTTTTTACTTTCAATTTCTCTAGCAATGTAACAAACTTAAATCAATACGACCGAAAAATTGTACCCAAGAACAGTACAATTATCTGTTTGGGTCCCCTTTCTTCCTCCAGTTTCCCGGGAAAATTCGAATTCAAAAATCCGAATTTTTCTCGGAACAGTGGTTTTACTCCTTTCTGCTCCTCGCCCACTTCCACTAACCAAAACCCAAATAAAGAAATCTCAATTCTTCTCGAAGTCGATGGGTATGCTTCAAAAAGTTTTTTTTTCTTTGTCATTAACCTCATTCTACAATTTTGAGCTTTTGTTAGGGACTTAATTTGGGCTTCAATCCTATTTGATTTTATAATTTTTACCCCTATATGTACATGTGTATTTATGTATGTGTTTGTTTGGTCTTAGTTTGCACATTCAGATTGTTTTACTTTCTTGTTCTTGGTCAATTTGTTACCCTTGCTTTACCATTTTTGTGGTTTTGAATGCATTATTTGTGGTTTTCCTTTGACATGAGCAAATAATTTGATATAGTTGTTTTCCTATAATTTTGTGTCAATTGATAGTGGCACAATGTTCTAGTTCCTTATGTATTCCTCCTACTGTATTGACACAAATTCATGGTGTTTTGTGATCTTGTTGTTTAGTCATTGTTGAATTATCACTGCAGGAGAATGACAAAAAAATAAAAATAAAGATTTGGATCTTTGTTGTCTATTATATGAATGATATTACTTAATTATCATATGTTCTTTTTCATAGGGTTCTCATGGATGCATACCGCCAAGGGAATCGTCAAGCATTCAATTTAGGTAAAGTTAACTCTATGACTATGTCTAAATGTATCCATTATGTGAGACTCGTGTTTGATTTTAACTTTTGGTTTTTCGTTCCCATTTCCATCAGCATTTCAGAAGCTTGGACTTGACTGTGCGAATTGGACTGAACCTATCTATCTAGATCTCGTAAGGTGGGAAACAATCCTGTGAATTCTAGAGTTAATTTTTTATAAACCTCAATAGATCCTCTATCCAGCTATCGAACAGTTCTACTTGCAATGTAATGATAGTTTTTGCACACATATTACATGCCTTTATTGGAGTAATATACGATAAAGCTTCTCAGTTTAATGTTTATGCTTAACCATTTGTTCTTACAATACAAAATAACTTTTTTACATTTCAGGAAGAGTGCTGGTGATGAGGAGAAAATGCTGATATTATTCTTTAACAGGGTGCGCCTTGTGGAAATAAAATTTTCATTTTGCAATTTGTTTGATATATTTACCCCATTATTTTTCCAGATTGGTTGGCCTACATCACTGCCCACAAGCGAGAAAGGCACATTCATAAAAAATGTGCTGCGAGAAAAGGTATAGGTTTATAACTGTCTTGTCATAATACCAATAGGAGTTTCCTGGGAAATACATGAATCATTTTTGCTAAAGAAGGTGTTATTTGGAAACTGGGTTCATTTAGGTCGATTCATCAACTTAGGCTAATGATGGTTGATTATTGTTGTAATAAAAGGCAATATTAATTGTAGATAGTTATCAACTTGAGTTTTTACAAGTATAATAAAAGACTATGCCCTTTGTATTCATGCTATTTTTCTTGTATTATCAATTTCTAAATGGTTATCGTTGTTGGCAGAAAAATGCAATGGATAAGTTTGTGATTTCAGAAAGTTCGCGTTTACGTCCTGGAGCTACAGAGTGAGCTGTCTCATCTTAAACCTGAGTTTTGCAATTATTCTTTTATATTTTCACTAGACCTATCTCTTTAACTTTGATATCTTTATTTGTTGCTTAGTTAGATATACTATCTTAAGTTGTTGGCGATTCTTCTAGGCTTCTAGTTTCCTGGTAGTTCTTTTTAACATTTCTGACAAACAAGGTCAAGAACAACAGTTTGATTGTATTCTCTTAGAGCCTCGAATAACTTCAATAAATAAACGATTCATTTTGGGGGAGTCAACTGAAGTAAGACTCATAGTTTAAACAGGCACAGACTAGAAAGTTGAAAGAAAGCAGAATTGAGAGGTTAATCTAGCAAAAGAACACATACTAGCTGATTTTGGACAGCTTATGCATGATAATAATTATTGTTGGCAGCTTATGCATGATAATTTTTGTTGGCAGAAGTCAATTTCCTATTTTTATAATTTGACGAATGTCACTCGCAGTTTCATTGACGAGGCATTTAGTGAAGGATTACCTGTAGTTGTACTAACAGCTTATGGTAAAAGCGATGAAAGCATTAGAAGGTACTATTATTCTTCCTGTTCTGATTCTGAACAGTTCTATCCAGATTTTAAATTTTCTTTTGGGACATTTTTTAGGTCCATTGTAGACAAGCTTGGAAGTGAGAGAATTTCGAAGGTGAAGATTGTTGGGAACGCCGAAGTGGAACAGAGTTTGTATGGGCAACTTGTGTTTGGTAAAGGAGTTTCGGCAGGTTTGGATGAACAACTGGCTAAGGAAGCAAGAAAAGCTGGTAAATTCTAAACCCATGTTGTTTGACACTTATTTTGTCGAATAATATCCATTTTTTCGCTGCAGAAGATTGCATACTAAAGGAGTCTGTTGTTGCTTTGCGGACCAGCTTCTGCTGAGAGACAAAAGATTGCTGAGGAGGTTGCTTCCATACTGAAGTTGAGCGTTCAGCTTGATACTACCTCATCTGAGAGGTTAGCCTGCTCACTTACCTTGCTATTTGATTGGCTAAATGCATCAAGACCCTCTTGAACTTGACAACTTTTGCCGGACGTCACCATGAACTTTCATAAGTTCCACTTAGCCCCCGAACTTGGCAAACGAGCACCATTTTGCTCCCTCAACGGACACGTGTGGACTTCTGGTTGGAGAGAGAAAATTTAGAAAAATGGCATTTGAAAAGTCAAATCAAATAGAAAAAATTACAAAAGGACTGAAAAAAAAAGAAAACCAACCATAATCTGACACGTGACGTTGAAGAGCCAAACTTGTTTTGCAAGTTTAGAGGGTTAATTGGAAATTTTGAAAGTTCAGAGTGACATCTAGCAAAATTTGCCAAGTTTAAGTGGTTCTTGATGCATTTAGCCCATAGTTGTTATAGGTGCAAGGGGTCCAGGTGTGCCAGAAGGCAATGCGCGTGCCTAAGGTTCACTAGGCGCAAAAAAATTGCAAAAAATATTTTTCTTAAAAACCGAAGTTAAACGCTATAACATACCAAAAAAGAACTAAGAGAATTGTCAGAGGTACATCTATAAGTGAAATTTACATATTACATCTGGAATATCTAGCCTTGAATTAATATAGGATTGAATTAGGAATATTGAACCTTGAATTATTAGTACAACTCTTAAAAATAGATGGAAAATACTTATTAAAGTAAGTTATTCATCCTTACAAAAATATGTCCCTGAGGCGCGCCTTAGAGGCACACAAAGGCACGCCTTAGGACACCACCTTGCCTGTCATATGGCGAGGTGCCGAGGACTGAGCCCTAAGTGAGGCGCGCTTTTGAAACCATGATTTAGCCTCTATTCTATAAGAACCATATCTTTTGTAGATGGCTTGGGTTTCACTACATGTTAAATATGAAAAAGCTTAACTGGTTTTACTTTTAAAATTCTGAATTTTCGCAGCCTACAGAAGATTGTAGGTGCATTGCGTGCCGGGGCGGAGTATGCTGGGTTACCTGTTAGCCATTGTGTTCTTATCGCTGGTAGCCAACCTGGAGTTGCTGCAGCTGAGAAGATTGGAATGGCCTGTGTTGTTCTTCGAAGCAGGTAAAATGTGAATGCTCGTTTTCTGAACTTCTTTCATTTTAATTTTATCCCGATCCTCGTAATTTCTTGTTTTCGACAGTTTGACCGCGAGAGCTGAGTTTCCTTCTGCAAAAGCCGTATTGGATGGGTTTGGAGGTGCAGACCTCACTATTGCTAAACTGAGGCAAAAGCTCAACTCATCATCTAACTAACTGTTCTCTTTTATCCGTTAAGGTAATATGGAGCGACCTTGTTCAAGTTGGTCGATTTTAGCATTGTGTCAAGAACCGAGTTTGATGTAGTAGTTTATTCACAACTTTTTTGCATGAAACAGTTTTGTATTCTCCGTATCTTTTCCCTCTAGGACAACTCAATGAATCCTCATGTACAATTTCACGTTAATTTTAATGATTTGGTAGAACTATACTTTTTTTACCAAATAAGTGGATTTTCCATGTGAATGGGATACTTTATCCGCCCAGGTCCATTTATTTTTATTACAAATATTTTCATTGAGATATTTTTATCTGAGATTTCCTTGCAAATGTGTATTTAATGAGTTTTGGATGCGAGCCTTCTTCCACATATTTAGTCATGTCGCCAAATGTACAATCACAGTGTGTGTAAAACTAAAATAAATTCAGACTATTGGTAAAATTAATAAAGTAAAATAGCATAAATAACATGCGAGGTGAGATTGGCTATATTGGCGTGAGAGAATTTTAGCTCAAATCCAAGATAATGCAAGGAATATTAAACAAAATTAAGCAATGAATATGTAAGCGTAAAACCTCATTTCTATTCTCTATTGTTTCTTGTACACAAATCACATGTGAAAGGAACATTGCTTGGATAATCTTAGCTTCGATAGAATCACAATCTGGAGTAGGCATCCCTCTTCCACATGTTTGATAGATATTCTACAAAGCGGGGGATCTGTTTCTAAGACGAAAGTTCACCATCATGACCATTTCCGTTACGTCTGTGTGTCAGGTTGGGACTAGAGTATTCAACTTTCTCATTGGAGTATGAAATGTTGGATGATACGGAAGATTCAGGCACTGTGGTTTGCGATTGACTCCTATAACTTTGAGAATTCCCCATTGGAGCTGCAGGAGTTTGTTGACCTTGTGCCTCCTCAGCAAGTCGCTTTAGAAGATTCATAACAGTGGGAAGAAATTTTGTCGAAATGGAGATTATACCTGCCAACTGCCATCAAACAGATAATCCCAAAATCAAATGCTTCATTTATTTCTCGAGACTCAATTGATGTATGTAACTACAAGAGTCATAGATCAGTCAACATAAGATAAGAACTACGAACAGGCTTGGTACATATTTCACAAGGTTAAATATGGATATACGAAATGAAAGAAAACTTTATGCCACGAAATTACGATTATAGCGCCAAGACAATTTAGTCAGAATAAACAATATGCGTGCAGAAGTTGATAGTTTGTTCGCACTTACAGCTCCGTGTTGAAACTGTCCTTCAATGTCCATTTTAACCCACAAGGCTTTAGAAAGCAAGTACCCAACAAAGAGAACCATGAGGTAAAGAGGATTCCTGTGACACATGTCAACAAATAGAAATAGGCACCGAAGGATGTAAAAAAATGCTTCCTTTTAAGAAAAAAATTGTGTAGAGACTTTAGTTAGAATAATTACCTTAAAAGAAGCATAAATTCATTAAAACCAAGGATAAGCATTGCTGCAATTTCCCATGGAGGGGGTAGCCAGTTGTTGCTAAGCTTGTGAGCCTCCTGAAGTAAAAAAAAAAAAAGAAAAATTATTTATTACGATAAGTTTTAATCACAAAAAGAGCGTCGAAACGATTCCTTTTCAGCTTATCGGAAAAAATATTTTCCAGTACACAAATGTAAGTTCAAGTTTTAGTTTCAAGATAACAGTATTTTTTAAAATGATAGTACCTGAGCTGAAATTGCTTGAGTAACTGTATATTCTGTCTCTGATTTGAATTGCCTCCACAAAGACTTGCACTGAACTGGCGTAAGCAGTGTATCTTTTGGAGAAACCTGAAACACATTTGGTTCACATGAAAAAATAATTTATCAAGTATAGAACACTAATAAAGTAATGCTGTAGCCAACATGCAACACTTACCTCTTCCCACGAGCTGGAAGCAAGGGGGTCCAATGTAGATCCTATGCTTCGGTCCCTAGAAGAAGAGACAGCAACTGTTCCATCCATGAGAGAGGAAGTGAGTACATTATCAATTTTATCAGGCTTCTCGTCCAAGCGTATGGCGGACATGACTGAGAGAAGTTTCAGAGACTGCAGCAGAGGAATTGCAAGGTAAGCAAATATTTACTATTATCAATTGGCAAACAAAAATGGACTAAAGAAACTCAACTTACTGCAGAGCGAGCATCCTTTGTAATTGCCCTTATGTCTTCTTTCCCAGTCCAAACCCTTGGCATTGAATCATTGTCATGACTGAAAACAGTTGAGAACCTGAAACATGATCCAAGAAAAACCAGTTTATAAAATAAGGCAACTGAGATAAGAGAAAGTAAGTCATACAATATAAGGCCCAAAACTCCATTTGCCCCATGAACTTGCAAAAAATGCACCAGTTTACCCCCTTCAATGCCACATGTAAGCTTTTGGTTGGAGAGATTAAATTACATTTTTGAAAAGTTAAACCAACCAGAAAGTGGGGGGTGGCTGGTGCCCTCTTTTGCAACTTCAAGGGGGTCCCGATGCATTCTGCCCACAAAATAGTCAACCTGTCCTTCATGCGGATCAAAACTTTCCCTGCTTCCTCCCTTGCCTTTTTCTCCACAATATTTCTTGCATGATCCCTCAAATTTTGCACCAGTGTTTCTACTGCAGATTCATCCAGCTCAAAACTGGAAACTGCATTGGAAAATTTTGATACAGTATTCTCAGTCTCTCGTTTAAGAAGATTCCTTACTGAAGCCCATGCCTCGTCCCCACCGGCTTCAAGTAAAGATTCCACTGGTCCAGTCAGTGCGTCACTAAGTTGTTTCTGCATATTATTAGCATATCAAGATCTGATTGTTAGAATGAACACATTATATGGTGTAACGAGTACCTACTGATTAGAAAATCAACCTAAAATTCTAGTATACCTCATATTTGCTAGTCAATTCTGATAACTTTAAACTGCAAGTAGACGATGAATGTTCCTCGATGTCACGACGAAGTTTTTCCCGCACCTTTGAAGCATTCCAATCAGCTTGTTTTATGGCAGCATCTAAGGGGGGAAATTAAAGAACACTTTAAAGTTTTCTTTTCTTTTTACAAATTTTTTTGAATGAAACTGAAAAAAAAAACTCCTATAATACGAAACTGGAAATCGAGTGAAATGATTAGAGGAATTCTCAACATACATGATAACCAAAATGGTATCAAATAATTACTAAAATATGAACAATAAAACTCCAATGTGCATCATATTACCGGAAGATCCTTTGTCAAATTCAAGCATGCAAGACTGTGCACAAGCACGGACAGAAGCAGCAAACCCCTCTCCACTGTTCAATGACTGTTCGAGCCGAGTCTTAAAACTGTCAAGTGCTCCGTGACGTAGGTGCCCCAACAAGGTATTATAGGCAGGGTGTACCAACTGTATGACACAGAAGTGAACATATTGAGGAACTGGGAATTATAAGCATCATTTAAAGTACAATACATCCAAAATGCATGCATTGGCTTTACAATGGCTTGACTTTACAGAGTCGACACCTTTTATCCGCAGGTGTTGAAATTGTCTCTACAAGTAGTTTGAAAGAGTCAAAGATTAGGAATATTAGAGTTGATTCTAGATGTTAAATTCAAAATTAAAATTATAGTTGTTATATATCTTGTTATGTTAATTATCTTTGTAAACAATTGAATAGATCTTTAACGTGCTCATAAGTTCCATATGCTTATGTGTTCCAAGGGTACTTCCGTAATTGTTAAAAGGCGCAAGGCACACTGAGGCGCAAGAGTGCCAGGCTAGCCTGAAGGCAAGGTGCGCGCTTGAGGTACACTAGGCACAAAAATTTGAAAATTATTTTGCTTGAAAGTGAAGTTAAATGCAATAACATACCAAAAAAGAACTAAGAGAATTGTCAGAGGTGCATATATATGTAAAATTTACATATTGTATTAGGAATATCTAGCCTTGAATTAACTAGCCTTATTAGGAATTGAATTAAGAATATCTAGACTTTATTTTTTTAATTGAACTCCTAAAAATAGACTTAAAACAGATTAAAGTAAGATAAAATCCTTTAAAAAGAATTGTAAGAGGTATGTGTATATTTAGATTTTATATATTTGCATTAGGAATATCTAGCTTAGTCTTAATAAGAATTGAATTAGGAATGTTTAGCCTTGAATTAATATCGTAACTCCTAAAATAGATGTAATGTATTTAACGTAAATTTAAACCCTTAAAAACAAAAGTGTCCCCGAGGCGCACTCTAGGTGCACTAAGGCACACCCTTGACGTGCACAAAGGTGCGTCCAAGGCACGCCTCAAGGACACCACCTGCCTGTCAAATGGTGAGGCGCCAAGGGCTGCGCCCTGCATAAGGCACTCCTTTAACAACTATGGGTACTACAGCTGTATTATCATATTCTATGTTCATACATATTATTTGTGTTCCGTATCCATAAAAAAGCCAACAGCAGGCCATACGAGTTTTTAACAAGGTTGCCAATTAAATTAAGATGAAATCATGAAACCATGTTTTAATCAATAAACCCATTAAACTGAAATATGTAGTGTGTGTTAGATGGATTTTCTGATGTGTGTTTTCACCTAAATTTACTGCTTTGTGTTAGATTTAAGTGACACTAGAATCTGATTTGGAGAAAATGGTGATACATCTACTAGAAAAGCGAAAAATGGAAAATAGTACCAAGGATGGACAAGTACACAAAACATCTTATGGGCAGATCCACCCTCATTATTTTATGCTCATGCAAGGTTATGATGCGAAAGAAATAAAGGGTAGTTGACTATTCAAAAGAAGAAATTAGGAGAGGTCAAAGTTTTATTGTTTCTTTTTCTCCCACTTTGAAATTACTCGAACCTGATAATTAGTCACTCCCAAGCTCATATTTAAACTAATGGCGAGATGGGTAGGAAGGAAGCATCATCGTTACTGAAATCCAGAAATTATGGATATGCCTGAACTTAGAACAGTTCATAAAATATGCAACTAAGAGAAAAAAGCAATAAAACAAGACAGCTATACCTCCAGTGCTTTTATTAGCAGTTGTTGCTGTTTTGCATTTCTTACACCTTCATCAAAATAGATTGCCTCCATGTCATATCTGGCAAAAGTTAGATTCCACTAAGGAGGTTGCAGATGACTATGAAAAGGATAATGGAAAGCATAAACAAAAATATTGCCTATAACAACCGAGGCATTGAATCCAACTATAAGTTGGAGATGCAATGAGTCAAATAATCTGTAAGACGTTAAACAGAAGATCAAGTATAAAGCAAACTTCTCAAATACCAAAAATCTACAGTATTGTGTATACAAACAGTCTAACCTATTTAATGAATTACAACAAAAATGACTAATAAGAAAAAGGAATATGATTTCAGTAACCTCTAATAAAAATTATCACTCCTTGTTTCCCAAATTAGTTCAGGTCACATTTATAACAGAACTGATTAGAAATGAGAAACCCATGAAGCCCAACCCCAGGTCCCCAAATCAATGGAATTAAG
>CAOJBI011502268.1:0-16287 GCA_948277035.1 Euphorbia corollata
TAGAACCATTAATTACTTAATTATAACAAATTATATTTTAATTATTTAAGTTAATATTTATTATAACAAATTATATTTTAATTATTTAAGTTAATATTTATTATAACAAATTATATTTTAATTATTTAAGTTAGTTATTTAAGTTAATATTTATTTTCTAAATTAAAAAAAAAAGGCACGGGCGAACTAGATTTCCACCCGTGCCATGTCACAAGCGGACTAGATGTCCGCTTGTGAATAAGCACAGGCGGACATCTAGTCCGCTTGTGACATGGCACGGGCGGAAATCCAGTCCGCCCGTGCCTTTTTTTTTAATATAAAAATTATGTTAAGAGCGTATTTGGTACGTATAAAAAAAAATACAGGCGACGTGAATTAAACCTAGGCGATGTACAGTAATACCCTTTATTTATCCAAAGACAAATTAAAATCTTGTTTTGATGTTTACAGGATATAAAAGATCTATCTTTCCGAAAGCCACGACCTCAACTCTTTACTCCCATTCTTCCAATTATCCAATCACTCTGTTGGATGAGCATCAAACAGTGAGGAAAGTAAGGAAGAACTAAGAGATGTCCCTTCAAATTTCATTTCAGCTAGCTTTTTCTGTATTGTAATGTTTGAATTTAATAAAGTCGGAAACTGATGCTGAATTTGATTCATTCCCATCGCATCGCCTCAATAACCTCTCCAATTTCATTCCCAAATCAGGTAATTTTCATTAATTTTGAACTTCTTTTGGAGTTTTTAGCACTTCAATTCTGAACCTAATACCGGTTTCGATACCATAATATAGGTTTCATGGCGAATCTGGGGTTTTCGTTGTAATCTCTTGTCCTGGAACAACCCAACCCGCGAGTGTCTTGAAACTAATATTTGGTGAGAACCTTCGCTGTCCTAAAGTTGTGGAATCACTTATTTAATTACTTTTGTTGTATGACTTCATAAATATTCAAATGCTTCTGTTCTGTTTTTTGGTTTTCAGTAGGGCTTGTCATTACTGATGTTCAGAAGCAACAATGTTACTGCCAGGACTTTCGAGCGCCAACTTTGCACTCCTCCTGGAAGCAATGTATTCAATTTTTCACTATTTTCCAAGCTCATGTAATCCTTCAATTTGTCTAAATGTTTTAGTCACATGTGTGAATTACAACTTGCAGTACTGATTTATTGAAGAATAAAGTCCTTGGGTTAGAGCATATCCAAATTTATTCAGGGTTAAAACTCAATCTTTTCGTGATATAATGTTTGGAACTTAAGTTTAAGCTCCAAGACATCTTTACTTTAGAAAAAATTTATTGGCTGATGATTAAGTTTTCTATAGCTAATGGGTTGACTTTATCTTTGTTTTTGAGCTGTTCTGTTGCAGAAAAATGTGTGCATGAAATCGTTTATCTGAGTATGGATAAATTGGATGTGTTGGAACTCAGATAAAAAAAGATGGACATAATAGTATATGTGTTATTTTACTCCCTAGTTGAAGATGGGTTGAAGGAAGGATCATCTGGAAATAGGATGGTGATTCCAAATGTGAACTTATCGATACATTAGCAGTGTCATTATATGGTAAAAACAACTCTTGTAGAACAAATATTTAGTTGCCTTTTAGTGCAATAGGTAACATAGACTGCAACGGTAAAATCTTTTATTTCTGATTTTGATTGATCTGGCTTAGTTTTTGTCATTCTTTAATTAACTTGCATGCCATTCTTCGGTAATCTGTACTGAAATGTTGAAACTATATAGCTATGAATTAATTTTATCTCTAAATCATGAGGTGGTGCTATTTCAGGTTCATTTTGCTAGGAAATTTTATGAGAACTTAGTTCCAAGTCATACCATATATGATGTTGAGTGCCCTGACAATTCATTCCGAAAATTCACTGATGATGGTAAATACCTTATCAGTTTTAGTAGAAATCACCAGGATCTGATTGTTTATAGGCCAAAATGGTTTTCATATTCATGCAAAGGAGAAAATTGTGATCTTCCCTCAAGAGCAAAGAGGTTTGATAGCTTCTTCACCCAGCTATATAGTGTTACTCTTGCTAACAGCAATGAGGTTATCTGCAAAGATTTCTTTCTCTATGTGGAGAGTACCCAATTTGGTATATTTGCTACTTCTACTGCACAATTTCATGATATGCCTGCCATTGGAGGAGCTATTCAGGGTGTTCCTTCCATAGAAAGGATAAGTTTCCATCTTTTAAGGTGTGTAACAATTGTAATTTGGTAATATTTCTGGTATTTATAGAAAGTTTTATGCAAAGAATTTATCTTCACGTCCCAACTTATATTGACTAATATATGTAACTAGATTGGAAGATGGAGCTATTTTGGATGAGAAGGTCTTTCAGAATGATTTCATTAATCTTGCACATAATATGGGTGTCTTCTTATATGATGATCTGCTTGCTATTGTCTCACTACGTTATCAAACAGTACATGTTCTCCAAATTAGAGAATCTGGTGATCTTGTAGATGTACGTGCTATAGGTGCATATTGCAGGGAAGATGATGAGCTTTTTCTCAATTCCAACACTCAGGCGAGTTGCATTTTGTTTTTAAGATTTCAAAATTAATTGAACATTTTGGCTATCTAACTTTTATACTATGACTTGCACTTTAATAAGCATGAAAAATGGTTTGGCTACCGAAGGCTCTTTAATTCGTAAAATTTTATAGGTTGCGATTTGCAACTAGACTTGTTTCTTGGTGCAAATCCTAGAATCGAAAAACGATCCTGGCCTACTGTTAGTACTGCATGGCAATTCATGATATAAGTAAAATGTATCCATTATCTTAGAATCATGTTTTCAGTGTGCAGGATTCCCAGCCTAATACAGACAGCTCCTTTTTGAGTGGCATTAAGCAACGCTTACTTTCGTTCATTTTTAGAGGAATATGGAATGAAGAAAGAAATAATTCCATGGTTTGTTACCTGACTTAGCTATCTTTTGTCACATGTTTTGTCCAAGAAATCTTTCAACATCATTACATTGAAAGAATTTGAATTAGGAGATTTAGTTTATTAATGTAAATCTTTGTTGATTCATGAGCCCAGATGAAATTTTTGAAGTGGCATAGAATTTTGTTCTTTAACTTTCTAAAACTATTTCTTGCATTCGAATACGCACCTTAAGTTGGTAAATTTAAGCTATTCAAGGATATTAACTTAATTTTTCTTTATTCGGGTGAGTCAGGTCAAAACTTTGAAAAAGAGAAAACACGTAAACAGAAAAATGACAAAAAATAAAATGACTGGCAACTTTATTAACTTTGATGAATGGGGAAGTTTGGTATTTTCCACCAGAATGACTATCAGTGATAGAATTGATGAAAATAATTTCAAATCTGGTTCTTAAGTAGTGGGACAGATCATTAATCTGAACAATTTTAAGCAGATGTAGTGATCCACTCTCTTATTTATAGGATCTCACTGCTTTTTTTTTTCCATTGATTCGCTCCATCAGAGGGTCCAAGGCTTGAAGAAAAAATTCTATTTCCATTTTCAAGATTATGTCGACTTGATTATCTGGAAGGTGGGATGCCTAATATTATGTAACTTCAATGTAGCCTTCGACATGAAGAGCAACTAATTATTTGTGTATAACCCTTGAATAGGTACAATTCTTGGATCGACATCATCTGCTAATCAAGTTTGGTAGTGTAGATGGAGGGGTAAGGCCTTTTCTTTTATCTTTTTTTCGTTACAATTTATGATGCATAAACAGGTGCAAAGAATTGTCATGTATATGTATGCAACCTTCAATCCCCTCGGGCCAATAAAAGAAGAAATATGTGATCCTGCATTTTTAGCGAGACGCTAGAATGAAGTTCAATGAGAGTAGTACCATATATCATCCGGTGGATGGAAGGTTACTTGTGAACAAGAGCTACCTTTTGCTCAAGAAAGCAAATATATTGAGGTCATCTCTTCAAAATCAGAAAAAGGTCGAGGAATGAAGAAATAATTTTTTCCTTCAAGAGCAAAAACTTCCCTCACTTTTATGACACCTTAAGCCATCCATCCAGAGTTTTTTGCATGTTCCATCATCTGATTTTGTTGCATTTGAAAGTAATAAATGATTTAACTTTGCTCCAGAATTATTCACTTGTTTCTCAGGTGTCAAGAAGCGCAGAAAACCATCCTTCATTTTTTGCTGTGTATAACATGGATACAACTGAAATAATTGCTTTCTATCAGGTTTTTTTTTTTTTTGAGAATTGTAGTTCCTGCTATACGTTACTCTGTTCCATAATAGTCTTTTTATCTTTTTTTTCATCAAAACCAATAAAGTTCAATTAGACTATTGAAATGAGTATTATATATCGTTTACAATTTTTTACTAAAAGTTTTTTCTTTGTTATCAACTTATAATTTCATCAATGTCTAATATTTTTTTAAGTAATTTCGAGAAAAAAGGGTGCAAAATGCATAGGTAATCCAAAATGACAAATGAAAATGACAAAATGAAAATGCTAAAAAGACTATTATGTTGGAATCGAAAGAGTATTTGTTAGCCTTTTTTTTTTTTGGCTGTTTTATAACATGCTGTTGATATTGTACCTCACACAGAACACTTCAGATGAGCTCTATCAGTTGCTTGAGCAGTTTTGTGACCATTTCTATGTTTCATCAAGAAATTCATTGTATATGAATTTCATATCTTCTCATTCGAATAACATTCATGCTCTTGAGCAGCTGCTATCCATAAAAGTTAAAGCTAGTAGTTCTTCACAGGTTAAGTCTCACTGTTCAAACTTTCACATGCGATTTGTACAGTTGGAAATTGTTTCTCTAGTAATCTAGTTGAGTATGTCTCATATTAAAATCTGATTCTGTGATTTACTGCAGTTTGTGAAAAAGATGTTATCTTCTCTTCCTTTTAGTTGTCAATCACTAAGTCCTTCCCCGTATTTTGACCAATCTCTCTTTCGGTTTGATGAAAAGGTATGGTTATAATACTGTTGTTTTTCAGTTATTTTATAATTGCTGATAATGATTTATATGTGCGGTTACTTATTCAAACAAGAAACTGTGATAGGATAGTATAAAGAAAAAAAAGAGAAAACAATACATTTGTAATTATCTAAGTACCAGGAGTTTGTACACGCATATTAGTATTTCTTTACTTGTGAAACGCATTACACGACGCAATTTGTTATACTTGCAGTCAAATAACTTGATTTGTTCAGTTCTTTTCTTTTTAGGGAAAAATTAAAAGGAAGTTCCTACTTCAGTTTTCTTCATCATTTACATATTGGAATTTAAACTTGTACTCTTGATGCATATTCTATCTGACCTTTGTTTTCTAATACACATTTTGTTTGTTAGTAAAGTATGTGCCAACTAAAATCCTACATAATGGTGTAGCTCATATCTGCAACTGACCGGCATAGGCCTTCAACTGACCATCCCATCAAGTTCATTTCTAGAAGGCAACCTTTTACTCTGAAATTTAAGCTGAAGCCAGGTACTTTTTTAAAATATAAAATTTAGAGTCATACTGGATTGAATCGATCGGTAATACTTGCATCAGAATTATTATACTCAGGTATATTGTAGCTTTACATAGTTAGCTTGTTCTTATTTTTCTGTGGTTTCACAAGTAGGTCCTGAAGCAGGAAGTGCCGATGGTCGAAACAAAAAGGTGTCTTCTTTTCTGTTTCATCCATTTTTACCCCTGGCTCTCTCCATTCAACAGGCGTTGTTCTTGCAGCCTTCACTTAATATCCACTTCCGGGGATAGTAATATTGCCTGCCAAATTACATATATATTCTGAAATTGGTTGGAATCTTGAGCAATGTAGAGTGATTAGGTTCCCACCAAGTTCTCAAACAGTTGTTGACAAAAATTCCAGTTTCATGTATCAAAGAGGCGGAATAGATGTTAAGAGATCAGTTGCAGAAAATTGAAGTCATATATGCATAATGAAAACAGACATTTGTCTCTCTGTAGGCTACTTATTATGGAAATAAATAACAATTTAGATAGCTGTAAAATATTTTGCATTTGAATGTGGTAGGAGAAATTGTACTATGGGCTTTGAAACTTGTCAATCAGTTCAGTGATTTTGGAATCATTTTAATGTGTCAGTGTAAAGGTAATAAAATCTGCCTATACATGTAGTAATTTCGCCGCACATTGTTGCTGTCGCACCTTACTCTCTGCTTCTTCTCAATGAAGAAAAGGGACAAACTTCTTCTTGCAGGCAAACAGATTCAATAATAACAGTGACAAAAAATTGGATCTGAACTTTTGGCCATTGTGTTTGGTGAATTATCTTGTATCAAATCAAGCCGCAGACCTGTAACACTTTTCTCCCCGATTCCCTCTTGAATGAATGTTCTGGCAAACATCTTAGATCAAAGGTTGTGTTGAAGTTTCTGATAATTGGTTAAGTGCATTTGACTCTCATGGTTCTCCCCATTTTCTCTTCCAGTGGGTTTTGTGCTAAATATATGCTCTCACTCCTAACAATCCTTGTCTTAGGGTTGTTAACAGGTATTATCGAGATGGGGAATGCATTCTCCACTCTCATACACAAGAAGGTTTCTTTTTCTTATATGCATAGCAAGTAAGATTTAAGTTCCCCATTAACCTAATTAAGAAAGGATAATATGCAAATTTCTTTCAAAGTTCAAATTTCCATGTAACTATTTAATACAAGACTAAACTACATAATTGAAAACTGAATTTGTTTGATATTCTGATTCAAGGCGGGATATCGGTTGGGTATTTTATGGAGGCGGAAAGTTGAAGTGAGAAAAATTTCATTTGTTGGATTATTTTTATACTAGAGTTGTAAATTTGAGCTGTTGAATTAATTTGTAAAACCCTTTATAGGAGAGTTCGTAGGTCCACCGTCAATGTTGTAATGACTTTTCTCTAAGAAAGTAAAAGTTACCATGTCATTTACCATAAGATTATTGGTATGAATTTTATACAACATGCCAAATACACAACAACCCCTTAACTTGGTTTCGATAGGTCGATGTCATCCTTAACTTTTAAAAGGTTCAGATACCCCCCTCAACTTGGTAAAAATGCACCAGTTTGCTCCCTTAATGATGTGTGTCAATTTTTGATTGAAAAGAGAAAAATCAACAAATGACATCTTTGAAAAATTAAACGAACCATATTTTGATACGTGGCGTTGAGGAGTTAAGTGATTCGCTTTTACCAAGTTGAGGGGGGGTTATCTGGACCTTTTGAAAGTTGGATGTGTCATCGGACTATTAGAGACAAGTTGAAGGGGGTATTGATGTATTTGACCAATATATACGTAACCTATATAACTTGTCTCTTATCATTGGATCAATTTTCATACCATTGATACAATGATGATAAAAGATAAAGTAATGAAGATTAAATCACTGTAAAATCTACCATTGTTTATTGTCATCCCTTAACTTTCAGAAGGTTAATTTTACATTTCTCAGTCGCCACATCCAAACATGGCAAAGAGAATGAAAAAAAAAATGAAATGAGTCGTGTGAATTCTTTTGTTAATGATAAATTAAATAACAGTAATACCCATCCCCAAATTCTAACCCATCTTCTCAAACTATAAAACTTTCAAATGAAAAATCTCCAAATCCTAATTCTTTATTCCATTATATGTTCATAAGTTCTTCCATTCATCCCCAATCATTGGTCGGTACATCAATAATGGCAGAAATAGCCAAAGCCTGAAATTCGAGTCCGGAGTAATTGTATAATTTACTGTCATGTAATGAAAGGGAAGAAAAGGTGTACGAAGAAGAAGAAGAAGATATTAAAGGAGTTAAAGGTGGTGTTAAATCGAGAGTAATGATGAAAAATGGTACAGATGCAGAGAAAGTAGTCATTGTTATTGGATATGGTAATCAAGATTTTTTTTTTTTTGAGTTAATTTGGTACCCAAATCTTAATAGGTTTTTTGTAACTTTTAATTTGATCATGAGTTATTAGAAATTAATGTTGTCAATTTGTTTGTTTAATCTAAAGTTTTGTCACATTGTTTGTTGGAGAAGATGAGAAGATGGTATTTTTGTGAAAAAAATATTTAAGGGACTAAAAAAAATTATTCTAAAGGTCTTAATAAAAGTTTTACAAGTGACATGTCAAATGTTCATTTATTTTATTTTTTTTCAAATTTGACGTGTGACAGCGTGTGTATCATTTTTTTCCCTTCACAAGAAATGTGGTTTAGTTGTATAAGAGATATGTGATTGAGGTCTTGGTCTAGTCGTTAAGATGGAAGCTGTGGACTCTAGAGGTTACAGGTTCGAATCACATCCGGAGTGGGTTGGGGATTTTCCTTTCTATTTAATAATATAAGCCCAAATAAGGCAAATTTTTTAAGAAAAAAAAGGTGGTTAAGAGATACAAAAAATCAAACTTTAGGCAATTCAAAAAACCTTTTAAAAGTTGAGGAGCAGCAGATAATTACGTCAATTTAAAGAGGCTATCTAAGTATTTGGCCTTACAATGATAATCTCAAAGTAAGCAAAAATAACAAAGTCACCATAGAAAAACTCATTGCTTGATATAGAATAATAAAATAAATTTCATATCGTGATTGATTGGTGAAAAGAGATGTTATCATCATTCTTATTTATGGATCATTGGGGATCCCAATTATCTGGGTCCGGTTCGGTGATTTTCAGATATGGATTTTGCAACCCTATATCCGTACATGTTAAGGTTTCAGCGATGATAAAATTCTTCGTACTCACCACATGCACTAGTGATACAAAAAATCCAACTTTAGGCAATTCAAAAAACCTTTTAAAAGTTGAGGGGCAGCAGATTAATTACGTCAATTTAAAGAGGTTATCTAAGTATTTGGCCTTACAATAATGATAATCTCAAAGTAAGCAAAAATAACAAAGTCACCATAGAAAAACTCATTGCCTGATATGGAATAATAAAATAAATTTCATATCATGATTGATTGGTGAAAAGAGATGTTATCATCATTCTTATTTATGGATCATTGGGGATCCCAATTATCTGGGTCCGGTTCGATGATTTTCAGATATGGATTTTGCAACCCTATATCCGTACATGTTAAGGTTTCAGCGATGATAAAATTCTTCGTACTCACCACATGCACTGGTGTTCTTATAATATATCTCTCATCTTCATCATAACAAATCTCCATCATATTCTGAAAATCTTCACCCTGTTGACAACCCAACCTTCTCTTCAAACCCTTGCTTAAGGGCATGTTGAATATCGATGTACATAATACACCATTAGCAATGTCTCTCATGCATCGAATATCCTCCACCTCAAAGACCTCTACAATGCTCGTATTTTAATCCCTCGTGTTACAAGGGATTGAAAACTCTCATGGTTTGTAGAAGCTCTACAAACTGGGACAATGTATTAAAACAGAAATCGATATACTGAGGGAAGAACTGAATTTGTTATATATTGATTATGTGATTACATTGTCATTATATAGCATGTTCGTACAATATGTGAAATGGAATAACATATGGTGGCTAATTAAATGCAAATTAATAGCTAACTGTTATCTGTATTTCTCTGACTTTTGCTCCTCTAGCTGTATTTGACTTCTTGCTCTTGTAATTGTGGCACCTAATTTGGGAAGGGATTAATCTTTTCTGATCCCATAATTGACTCTTATTCTAACACTCCCCCTCAAGTTGAGTAGTGGGATTTTCGATACACAACTTGTCAAGAATATTCCTGAAGGTATTTCCATTTGCTGCTTTTGTCAGAATGTTTGATAGTTGATCTTCATATCTTACAAAAGGAATTTTTACAATCCCTGATGCTATTTTCTCCTTGATGAAGTGACGATCAACTTCCACGTGTTTTGTTCGATCATGTTGAACAGGATTTTCTGAGATTCGGATGGCTGCTTGATTATCACACCTTAGTTCAGAAGTTTCTAAGGGTGGAAAACCAACTTCTGTCAACAATTTTTGCAACCATAATATCTCTGTTAATCCTCGAGAAATTCCTCGAAACTCAGCTTCTGCGCTTGATAAGGCTACAACTTTCTGTTTCTTGCTTTTCCACGTAACCAGGTTACCTCCCACAAGAGTAAAATATCCAGAGCTTGATCGTCTATCTATTGGATTTCCCGCCCAGTCAGCATCTGTGTATCCTTCAATTTTGAGATGTCCATGTGCTTTAAAAAGAATCCCATGCCCTGTTGTCCCCTTAAGATATCTTATGATTCTCCAAACAGCTTCCATGTGGTTTACTTGAGGTTTATGCATAAACTGACTCACTATCCCTACGGTATAAGATATATCTGGTTGAGTATGAGAAAGGTAGATTAGTTTTCCAACCAATTGTTTGTACCTCTCTTTGTCAGCTAACTTATCCCTTTAATTATCTTTAAACCGTGATTTACTACTATTGATGTGTCAACGGGTTTACAATCCAACATCCATGTTGTAGTTAACAAGTCTAAGATGTACTTCTTTTGGCAAATGAAGATTCCTAGCTTTGATCTTAGTACCTCTATTCCAAGAAAGTACTTTAACCTTCCAAGGTCATTCATTTCAAATTCCGTGAACAAATTATTCCTTAGCTTGCCAATCTCTTCTGCATCACTACCTGTAATGATCATATCATCTACATAAATGATCAAACAAGTTGTTAGTTTACCTCTTTGTTTCAGAAAAAGAGTATGATCTGAATTACTTTGCTTGAACCCATATTTCTTCATCGCCACTGTGAACCTACCAAACCATGCTCTTAGTGATTGTTTAAGTCCGTAGAGCGATTTTTTCAAACGACAGACTTCTCCTCTTTTAAATTCATCTTTGAATCCTGCTAGAGCCTTCATATAAACTTCCTCCTTCAGATCTCCATGCAAGAAGGCATTTTTAACATCAAATTGGTGTAAAGGGCATTCTTTATTTGCTGCAACTGAGAATAGTACTCTGATGGTGTCAATCTTTGCGCCTGGTGAGAAAGTTTCTGAGTAGTCAATACCATAGGTTTGAGTATACCCTTTAGCTACCAATCGTGCTTTGTATCTTTCGAATGATCCATCTGGTTTATATTTTATAGTGAAAACCCAACGACACCCTACTGGCTTCTTTCCTGTAGGTAGAGTACATTTTTCCCACGTGTTGTTTTTTGTGAGAGCTTCCATTTCATTCTTCATTGCACTTGTCCAATTGTAAGACTTTAAGGCTTGTTCAACTGTATTTCGAATATCCTCCTCACATATAGCTAAAATAAAAAAAAATCTAGCTTCTTCGGATAGGTTTCCATTTGCAACATGAGCTACAGGGTATTTGGACCTTCGAAGGTATTCTCTCTAGAGAATATCTATCAAGCGGTACACCTCTCTTAGCTCTGGGGGGAAGTACAAATTGTTCGACATTTGTCCCCTGTTCTACCACATTCTCAGAAATATCATGGTTAGTTAATGGATACGGGGCTTCAGTTTCAAATTGTCTTACCTCGGATATCAGTTTAGGATGATTATTTTCTGAGTCATTGAGCGCCGTAGATTGCACAAACGTATCCGAAGTATGCTCAACAGTACTATCCTTCACTGTCTCAGTTTCAGCTTCCTGTGTGATTATGGTTTCTAGCATCCAACTAAGTGCGTCCATGTTCTCGAACTCCCCCTAACCACTGAGTTGGGTATTGTAGAAGTATTCTGTTTCAAGAAAGTCACAGTTTATTGTGGTGAACATATGACAGGTTTTGGGGTTATAACATTTGTATCCTTTATGAGTAATTTCATATCCAACAAATACACATTTTTCAGCACATGGATCAAGTTTGGTACGTTCTGTTTTTGGAATATGAACAAAAACAGAACAACCAAAGATCCTTGGCTATAAAGTTAAAGGTGGGGGTATATTAGTAAAGTTGGCTAGGACTTGAATAGGTGTTTGAAGGTCAAGGCTTTTAGTTGGTAGTCTATTTAGTAGGTATGCAGCTGTAGCTAAGGCTTCAGGTCAGAAATATTTTGGAACTTTGGATTCAATAATGAGGGCTCGGGTCATTTCTAAGAGAATCATATTTTTCCTTTTGTTCGGGGGTGTGTGGACATGTAGTTTGATGAACTAGCCCTTGTTTTTGAAAAAAAGATTTCATTGGTAGATTGTTGTATTCTCCTCCATTATCAGATCGCAAAATTCGAATGGTTGTTTTAAATTGGGTTTGGATCATGGTGTAAAATTGAGTGAATTTGTCTATGACTTCAGATTTGTTTTTCAAAAAATAAATCCAAGTCATATGGGTGCAATCATCAATAAATGTAATAAAATACCGAAAGCCTGGCCCACCAGTAACTGGTGATGGACCCCAAACATTAGAATGTACTAGATCAAATGGTGAATCAACTTTGGTATTATTTGGTTTAAAATTCTACCTATGACTTTTTGCTAAAACACAGGTCTCACGTTGTATTTTATTGTTGGAATTAAAAAGTTTTGGAAACAAAAGTTGTAAATAACCCGTGGATGGATGTCCCAATCTTCTGTGCCAAAGCCAAGCTTCTCTATTTGTAGTTCCATGAGCTAGCATTACAGTACCATGTTGAGCAACTTCATCCACGTAGTACAACCCTTGACGTTCAGTGCCACGCCCAATAATCATACCCGTCCTGATATCCTGCAATACACAAAAGGTAGGATTCATTAGTATGGTACAATTAAGTTCTTTTGTAACATGACTAATGGATAAAAGCTTATGTAAAAGTGATGGGACATATAAGCAATTTGACAATTTTAGAGTTGGTGATAAATCAATCGATCCAGCTCCTTCTACAGGAATAATATCTCCATTGACAGCCATGACATGGGTTTTTTTTAGTTTGTTTGGATTTTGAATGTCTCGGGGATCAAATGTCATTGTATCAATCGCACCACAGTCAAAAATCCATGAAGTATTTTTGGACTTTATGTCTAAATGGGCGAGATTTGCAAAAGATTTAATTTTGGTGGGGTCAATTTGAGAAATTGAAATTTGGCTGGAATTAATTTCATTATGTGAAATAAAATTAGGGTCAATTTGAAAACAATTTAAAGATGGAGGGTTTGGGAGAAAATTCCCAAACCCTTTACCTCTATAACCCATTTTAGGGTTAAAGTCCCCCTTTGCTGCCATAGCTACCTCCCCTTCTACCATCATAGCTCCGCCACTGCTGCCTTCTCCGTTGTTGCTATGGTTGCCGCCACTGTTGCCGGCGGCGCCGTTGCCCACAATGGTGGCGGCCTTGCAAGTGGTTTGATTTCTCCTTTTACTTCCGTCGCTCCACCAATCGGGAAATCCGATTATCTCAAAGGACTCCTCTCTTGTGTGCTTAGTTCTTCCACAGAGCATGCATTTGAGTTTGGATTTGTCAATTTTCGACCCCCTACTGCTTGATTTACTGATTCCGCTTGCTTTATGATGCCCTTGTGACACCATACCTACTGTTTCAGTAACAGCAAGCCCTCCGCCTATGCCCTGTGGTGACGAAGCTCCTAAGTTTAGCCCTAAGATTTCAAGACGAGTTGACTCTTTCCGAACAGTGGCGTAGGCGGATTCAGGTGAAGGTAATGGTTCTTGTCTCAAAAGCTCTCTTTTGATTTGGTTGTATTCTCCATCGATTGAACTTAAGAATTGAAAACGTTTCTGCTCCTGTTTGATCTTATTGTATGTTGCAATATCTGTTTTCGATGTCATGGGATTTGGTTCTCTTCGATCAATTTCTCCCCTTATCCCTTGCAACGATATCCAGAACTCTTCAAGTGGTATGCCATTCTGTTTCAGTCGATTAACCTTTGAATGTAAGTCAAATGTCTGTAAATTATCTTTGCCGGAACCATATATGGTAGCTAAGCATTCCATAAAGCTTTTGTAGTAGGAAATTCGGTCAGATTACTTGCAATTTGTGGTTCGATGTTCTGAATTACCCATGAAAAGACTATGAGATCGCTTTGCTCCCATTTTCATATTCTTCATCGGTGTTTGCAGGTGGCGCTGGTTTTCCAGTGAGATGTCCTAACAGTGCCTTTGATTTGCCTTCGATTGCAACTTTGATCATGCGAGCCCATAATGCATAATTTTGGTTATTTAATTTGAGATTTATACTCAAATTATCCGAGAGGGTTTGTCTATGATTTTGGTTAACAAAACCATTTTTGATGAAATTTGCCAACTGAATTGACAGGTCATTTTCCTCTGACTGTTTCGCGTTAAGGTCTTTGGACTTGGCAGCCGAAACTTTTGGTGGGATTGAGCTGCCGTCTCCGGACATGGTAGCTTAACGACGAGGGTTTTTGGTATATGATGAGCTCTAAAAAACACTGGTCTTAAGACCGGAAACAGGCTCTGATGCCATATTAAAACAGAAATAGGTATACTGAGGGAAGAACTGAATTTGTTATATATTGATTATGTGATTACATTGTCATTATATAGCAGGTTCATACAATGTGAAATGGAATAACATGGCTAATTAAATGCAAATAGCTCACTGTTATCTGTATTTTTCTGACTTTTGCTCCTCTAGCTGTATTTGACTTCTTGCTTCCGTAATTGTGGCACCTAATTTGGGAAGGGATGAATCTTTTCTGATCCCATCATTGACTCTTATTATAACACAATGTTGTGCACTTCTCGACTGAAAAAAAAACTTCCACTTCTGAGATTCAACAGAGAGTGGGAAAATGGGTGATGCTGGCCTCATTTGGATCTCCTTTTCCTGTCCTCATCTTGGAGTTATGCTGCTCACCCGAACTGTACGAATGACAAGTTATGCACTGATGCGGATTCTTGATATAATTTAAGGAAATTGCATATTGATGCTTGGAGCACATTGGAGGGCAGGACGGTCAACAAAGGAAGGTTTCGATAGTAATGGGGTTCTTGTAATTGCTTCTGTCTAGTAATTTCAGGAAGAAAGATTAGCACTTGGTAAGTCGGGAACGGTAGGGTATTCGGGAATGACATTGATTGGAGAGAAATTCTGTGCATTAAAAGTCACTATTTGGTCTACGCTCATTAATTGACTCTATCAACAAGAAACAGTTAATGGTGCAACAACAACATCAAACAACGATAATACACATGTGGAGTGAATTTAGCAATACTACTGATTTCCTCATGTCTACATTTCAAACTCATTCAAACCCAATTATTCATTTTCAAATCCTCCCTACTCAATTCAATTCCAGTGTATTTATCATTTGTTTCAAAGAAATATTGCTTACAGAAATTTTGGGTTCTTGCTCATCCACTAATTAATTTAGTTTTGCTGATATTATTGTAATGGGCGCAACATAACTAGAGCTCACAGAAAGTCCAATGGTAAAATAGCTTCCCTTGACTAATAAACCTATGCAATCAATGTGGAGCATGTCTCGTTCCTTACAATTGATAATTTCACCATAATAATAACTGTCTTTTGAAGGTGAGAACAAACTTACCGAATAAAAGCGACGGCTTTAATTACGTGAATTCTGGATGTGGTGGTTTTTAAATAGCGCAGCATATTGTAAATAATTAAGTTTTGCATATACCACTATGATTATGGTTTTATTTTTGGTACGGCGGATGGTGCAAATCAAATGAAAGAACTCATTAGAAGACTAGTCGAATGATAAGATGGTTCATATTAAGTCATACACAGTACAAATTAAATGTGCGTACAATCAATGCGGGACAAGTGATTCCAGTTTCATGGTTCATTGTTTCCGTTTTCGGAAGGTGTTGGTCCCTTGGTGTCTTCGGCTTAAATGGAAGAATTGTCTCCTTGCTCTACGGGATTTGAACTTCGCTATGTCTCATTCTTTTCGTGAAGGAAACAAAGTGACGGACGCTTTGGCGGTGCATGAACGTATCTCCCAGGAGTTGCTATCCTGGACTTCAGTTTCGAATTTTTGTTCTACGCTTTATGTGCATGATTTATTCGGCTTTTCCAATTATCGTTTTGGTTAGTCGTTTGTTGGTTAGGCTTTTGTGTTTGAAGTTTGTTTCGGTTCACTTGTTTGGTTTTCTTTCCGTGTGATTTTTTTCTTTCTCTTTTAATAATAAAAATCTAGAAGGAGGCATGTCCCCTATATTGTTCCGTCCTGTATTCGTTCTTTTCTTCCTGTCCTTTCAATTTATTAAAAAAAAAAAGATAGAGGACTTAGATAACGAGTGTTATTTCATTGAACGAGATATTACATATACAGTAGAACCTCGATAAATGAATACCTTTGGGATCGAAAAAAATATTCATTTGGCGAGATTATTTATTTATCGATTAATGAATATAATATTTATTTATCGATAAATGAATAATAATTCATTTAGATGA
>CAOJBI011503203.1:0-11261 GCA_948277035.1 Euphorbia corollata
TCTCGGAAATTTTCGGGGCCCTGAGCGAAAGAAGCAATATAAGCTCTTGCATACAAGGTCGTCTCGGAAATTTTCAGGGACTTAACCAAAAGATAAAATATATATGAGTCATTGTTGAATAAAAGTATATATATACCAAAATTTTTAACGGGAAGTATATTTCACCGATAAATAACAAATACATTTTAAAACTTTAATGCACTCATTTATTTTTTTGGTCACAAACGACCATTGTCAAGAAAATTTCAATTGAATCTACATGAAATTTTATACAAAAACACTTTCTCGATTTTTTTATTATTGATATATATCTTTGAAAGATATAATACTACACTAATTTTAAATTTGTTCTAGTTTCAAGTAAAATATGACATCAATATCTATAAAATATATGTTAAAACAATTAAAAATTAAGTGTTTATCATATAAAAAAAGGGGCTTGGGGGACTTGAACCATGTTCATTGGTAAGGTAGAGAGGGCCACTACCACCAAGATAAAAGTTAACTTTGTTTATTATTTACAGTTATATTATTTTATATCTTTATATGTGACTATTCACAAACTACAATCGGAGGCCCCGAAAACTCGGGACCCTGAGCGATCGCTCACCTTGCTCCCCCTAATAGCCGGCCCTGATTGTTAGAATTAGCTTAATGAGAATCAATGCCATGGCATTACAATTAGCCAACTAGGCATGAAATTAATTGCATTCACCTATGACAGGACATTATGTTCATCTGTGTAGCAAGTGATAGAAGATCCATTTTCACCACCGACACTACTTGGCTCTGCGGACTTGAGAAATTGCACTGAGTTGCTCATGAAAATCATTTGAAAATTCCGAAAACGCGAAACCTGGAAAAGGTAAACTTAAACCCGCTCTTATAAAAAAATCACTTAATGGATCAGAATTGTATTCCGACGAGGGCTGATAGAAATGGAAAGAAGGTAAATGTATACGCCTAATTTTTCTTATCAGGGCCTCATCGGTGGTGAGAAATCAACGTGTAGATGTCCGAAGTTTTTATTTGAATGGTAGATTGATGTTTAAGGTGGTCAAGCACTTGAAGCTAAAACTAATTCTTTTAGCAAATAGATTAATGTTTAAAGTGGTCAAGTACATGAAGCTAAAACTGATTCTTTTAGCAAGTAACAGAACTCACAAGTTTAATGGTCCATTGAACTTATCCTATTAGACAGCATCATACTCATATTGGTCGGTTCTGTGATCCTCTGTGCAAACCTTTCTTACTGGTGAGCCTGAAATTCTTTCTGCATCTTAGTTATGCCTGTCAAAGTCCTGCAAAAATCTCGGTGTCTATAGTTTTACCGAAGACTTTAGTTCGTAGCGACATCAAGAACAGAGAATTGGTCAAAAAGAGAATTTTAAGGATATTTTTCATTAGAGTATATAAGAGAGCTACAAAATTAATACAGATATTTGAAGTTGAACTCACGAAGGAATTCTTCAGTATTCATAAGCAAATATATTTTTTATCACAGGGAACACATACAAAACTGTAGCATAGCGAAGAAACGGCAAAGAATTTGATCTCTCCTCTGTCTATTCTATGCTTCTCCCTCAGATTTCCATTTACCAGAACCAAGCAGCCAAAATTAAGATACAAGAAAATGAAGGGTGGCATTGGCAACTAATTCAAGAACAGAATTTGCCAGTACCTGCTAATTCAAATTATTCCTTGTGCCCAGATCCTTCCTTTTGTTTCTTTGACTTGTGCTCATTCTTCATCTCACTTCACGACGCTCTCTCTTCACTCCTTTCAATTTGTTAGGCAGTGCAATCTCTCCAATCTATGGACATTTATTTACATTAAAGAGTTCCCATCGAGTTACGAAATTCAGAATGCCACAAGAACACTAAGTCTACAGAACAAAAGATCCGACATGTATTCGCATATACATTTTTTGAAGTAGTATTTATTTATACGTTTGTTTATTTATTTCAGAACAAGTATTCCTATATAAGTTAACAGCAAAGGACAACAAATAGTTTGTACCTTTTGGTCAGGAATGTATATCTTTCCAACCTTCCCTTCTATGGCGTCAGCACTAACATTTTTAACCTGAAAGCACAAACAAGGCTATGTGAATTATATTTCTAGTTATATATCAATTCATTCTTGTGAAGGAAAGAGGAATTCAGTTAGCCAACCTTCAACTTAGGCTGATCTGTAGTTTTCATTGCTTCCTTCCTTAGGCTTTTATTAGGTAGACAATGACGCCGAACTACAAAGTCCATAGAAGGTCCAACTTCTACTAGTTCAACACGAGGGACTATTGAACCAGACTTTTTTGGTCTTATTGCACAGTGAGTAAGATAGACCCGGTTCGAAGATACAGCTAGCTGTACATACATATGCATGGTCCAAACCTGCAAGACTCAAGTTCTCCACAACCTGGATATAAACTAAAATTCATGGTCATGCCTTTTAATTAGTAGTCTTGGATAAAAGAAGAGGCTATTTAAACCGACAAAACAAACCTCTCCACGCAAGACACCCAGCAGAACTTCTTTCAAATGTTTTAATTCATCTATATTCTCGAATCCCTCACCAAGAAAAGCAATGAAAGGTTTGGACCCCATATTTCTGGTCATATGCAAAAGATGATATGCATTTGAAATTTTCAACCCACACTTCTACTAGATCATGTATGTGATGATCGTACGTTCTTCCAATCACAAGATTGTCAGGGCGTTTCTTTGATTTGGAACCATACTGCAAAATTTGAAAAAACGCAATAAATGTAACAGAGATGCATGAAAATACAGTTGTGAGGGTGACTGCATGTAGAATTATTAGAATTCTTGGGTTTTACATAGAAAAGAAAATAAACAATACGGAATTCGAAAGAAGCATAAGCTGAAGTTATAAAATAGCATGCATAGGAATATTACCATTCATCAGCATATAGCTTTTGTTTACATCTAAAACAAGGTAGGGAACACAAGCAATTTCAAGTACAAAAATGATGAAATATAAGGATAACATAAACCATCACAAAATGAAAAAAAAAGGCGGATCAAACACCATGCAAATAAATGTGGAAATGCATGCGAAACAGTTTAGCAAATCACAGTTTATAATCTTATTTCCCTTTAGAGCCATGACTCAATAAGATGAAGGACATATATCCTTTTCCTCCACTTGGGTGATCCAGGACATCAAATGTATTATGTAACAACTAACAAGCAACTACAATCAATTTTTTTCATCACCGCTAGGAAATGTTGATTATTTGAAATACTTAAAAAGTAAAATTGCTAGACATCAATTTTGTCTCAAGGCTAAATAAAGAGCATGCTACCATTTACAATTTTGGAATATCCAGGAGTCAAATCGAAATCCAAGAGTACTAACATGACCACAAAAATGCTGCAGTCAGTTTTCTGAGAAAAGAGCTCCAAAGAAGTTTCACCACCACTCTCAAATGGCCTTATATTATCATTCTTACGGGTAACTAACAGAACTCTCCTTTTCCAGATGATATAAATGTGTCAATACAGTATTCAAGACATTGCTAGTATTTGTACCTTGTAAAATAAGCGTCTTCTTCCCAGTTTCCACCTCCGAAAAGGAACAGTTTGGTAAAATAAATAAAAATCAAACTTTCGAGGGAAACAAACGAAATCGAATCATTCGGAAAAAGAAGAAGTGAAAGTCGGGTTCGTTTACGAGTTTTTGAGCTCGTTTTTCAAGCTCACATCTAATCCTTCCTTTCTTAGGGGTTTGAATTTTCATCACGATCCCTGAGTCTGCTGGTTAACTGCAATAATATATTAGGGAATACAAAAATCAGAGATGAATTCACCATTAAATTGCTGAAAAATTCGCACGATTGGAAAAATGATTAACAATGACACATGAAGTTAGAGTTTTACCTGGTTTGGAGATGTAAATGGACAGAGAGGGAAGAAAGTACGGAGGCTGCTGTGGTTGATGTTCCCTGCAAGGACGGTGTGATTGAAGGGTTTAGGCCTCGTGTTTTTTTCGGACAACATTTTGTTAATTTTGGTCCCTGTGGCATTTCTCGAATTTTTATTTTTGTTGATCATTGAGCAAAAACCTGATGTGTCTTTTCTGTTCTGAATTGCTATGCGTCGCCATTTTTTTTTTCTTTAAGTTTTCGATTTTACCATTTTCTCCTTTTAGTCAAAAAAAAAAATACATGGACGAACGTAAAGAAAAAGAATCGACCAACTTTCGAGTTAGATTTTTTTTTCAAAAATCGAGACTGGCCGGTCATTTTTCCGGCTAGTCCCGGTACTGACTGTTTCTCCCCCACCTTGGCCGGCGCCGGCCAAGGTGGGGAGAAACAGAGGTGGCCGGCGACCACAGATGGTCGCCGGCCATCTCAGTTTCGTTTCCGTCATCACCGGCGGAAACGAACCATCCCGGTTCGTTTTCCTTGGCCGGCGATATTCGCCGACCAAGGAAATAGATGGCCGGTCTCTTTAGCTGGCCATTCATTAAAATGGTTGGCCAAAATGGCCGGCCTTTCTTTCAAATGGCCAGCCTGATTGGCCGGGGCCGGCCATCTAAAACTGGCCGGAATTTCTAACTCCGGCAAGAAATTCCTGCCAGTAAATTATATATTAAATTAATTAATTTTGTTTAGTTTAAGTATTTAATTTTAATTAGTTACAATAATTTTGTTTAGTTAGGAAATTCTGAAAAAAAAATTATTTGTCAAGGGTAATTTCATCATTTTAGGGGGCGACGCGAAGTAAAAATTGGCGACATCTAGTAAAACCCTTTCCTTTTCATTTCCACAACTTATACTCATTTTTAACTAAATTTAATAGACCGAACTAAATTAAATTTAACTTAATTGAATTTAATAAATTTAAATTGAATTAAATTTAATAACAGTATATCAATTATTAAAATAATAATAAAATCAATAACTATTAAAAAATAATAAATTACTAATATTACTCATTAAAAATAGTACTAAACGGTATTAATTAATTATAATATGTAATAATAAATTAAATGAACGAACTATTATAAATTTAATTTTAATAAAATATTAATAAATAAATATAATATATTATGATAAATAATTGTTAATATATAAAATAATTATATAATTAATAACTACATAGATTTAACAATAAATAAAACAATTTTAAATGACATTCAAAATAAAACACATTATAGTTAGTAAAATCATTTAATTATAATTTTGTTATTTGAATAGTAATTATCATTGAATAAATGAAACTTATTATATTATTTTGTAGTTTTGATTAAAATTATCGCTTATTATTGAATTATTGATAAAAATAATAATCTTTTTAATTAATAAATATTCTCGTGATATTGTCTCACATTACATTTTTTACATAATCAATATTATGATTATAATTAAAAAATTATTACATTATAGTAAAATTAATTATGTTATTATCTTAATAACATTTACAATTATTACTATTTATAAATATTCTTATTATATTTATAATTATTTTTAACTACATTGTTTAATAATTATTTTTTTCATATTAATATTTTTTAAACTTAATTGGACTTAACTTAACTGAATTTAATTGAATCAAATTGAAGGCCTTAAAGGTTTATTGCTTGCTTATAATAAAATAATAATTTATACAATTTTAGCATGCAATGTCAAAAAATACATTCCGTTAATTTTTTTGGTATTGTTACCTGGTTAATGCTATAAGGCAGACTTTATCATATTAAAATTGTTATTCGAAAATATAACATGATGATTTACTAGTATAAACAAAACAATACAAACACAAACGCATGTAACCAAAAAAAAGAAAACAAAAATCGATTAACTCATACTCATAACATCAACATATATTAGGATCACTCCAAAAAAAAAACATATATCAGGATCACATTGATAAATTACATTTATCAAAATATACGTAGAATCTACATTCTAATTCTGCATCTCAATGAAACCAAAGCATATTTGAATCCCAACTTACGAAGCATATTAATATATGAATCCGGCACAGATCTACTTCTGGTTATCCTTATCCATAATATGAGAATGTGATTATTTTCAGAAAAAGGGTGGGTATAAAGTTGATATTATAAGTAATAAAAGGATTGAACTTAAAAACTTTTGTTTCTGCAATAAAAGCTAAAACTGAAATAAGCATATGGATACTTGGGATTTAAAAAAAAAAATCATTTTTACTTTTACATACAAAATGAATCATACTTTTATTCTTGTAATAAAAAAACTTTTGTTATTTTTCATGTCAAAAAAGTTTTTATATTTTTGTTTTTACATACTTTTTCTCATACCTAGTATATGACAAATCGTCATATACCCGGTATAAAGCATTCGAACGATGTTTTTTACAAATATTTCAAAAGTAATTATGAAAACTAATGAAAAATAAGTTGTATAACTGTCTTATGTCATTCTTATATAAGGAATAAGAAAAAGGTAAAAAAAAACTGGTTTAAGAGATGTTATACTAGATATAGAAAAAAAATATGTTAAAATAAGATTATGATCCGTCTTTTTCACATAAAAAGATAACAAAATTTTTTCCATAACCATATAAACATGATTTTTTTTCATGTAAAGCAAAAATAAATTATTTTTGTTATGTTTTTATTTTCGAGAACCAAAAGATGTGGGTCGTATATAAGTGGCCCAAATAAAAAGAAAAGCTAAAGTCTAGCCCATTGCTGATAATGAAACGGGCCCAAAGAAAAAGTCCCTCCGCTCGTTGTCTATAGGTACGAGCTTCTTGATCACTCTCTTGTATATCTTCAGTCCTCACTTCCCCCTCTTCCATCTCCTTTTCTCCTTGTATATATTCTAACAGTTTCCAATTCTCGAGTATGTTGTTTTTGTTTTTTTATCCATCCACTGTAGCAGCTTCTAATTGTATATTGATCTTCCCTGTTTACAAGTTACGGCTAGGGTTTTGTCTTAATTTCCCTTTTTAACGGTTCCTGTTTCTGATTGTAACAGTCTTTATATTGCTTTCTTTTTCATCATTAGATTCAAGGGTTTTGTTGTTTCTGTGTAACAAGGAAGGATTAAAGATCGGGGTTTGGGATTGTAATCGGGATTGCGATTAGGGTTAAATCATTTTTGTATGGTAATAGAAATGGAGAATACTCGTAGACCCTTTGATAGATCAAGAGAACAAGGTTTGAAGAAACCTCGATTGGCTGATGCTCAACCAAATCCTAATGGTCGCCCTTTCCCTTCGAGATCAGCTGTGGCATTACCACCCGCTGCTGCTGCTGCTGCGAGATATAGGGTTAATAGTGATCGAGATTCGGAGAGTTTTGATTCTAGCCGTGGAGGAGGCGCTTATCAACCGCAGCCACAACCGTATCATGAGCTTGTGAGCCAGTACAAGACTGCTCTGGCGGAGCTGACTTTCAATTCAAAGCCGATAATCACTAATTTGACTATAATAGCTGGCGAGAATCTTCATGCTGCCAAGGCAATTGCATATACTGTCTGCAATAACATTCTCGAGGTGATCCCAAAGTTTTGATTCTGTTTTGGTTATGGCGCCCGATTGTTGCTTGAAATGACTTGTACATTAGGATGTTTCGATTACTCAAAAAACAAAAGAGTTCGTAGCCGTCTTGCTTGTGACATAATTGAGTGTAATTACAGATTAATGATAACAATGAAATCGAGCACCTCTTACATGTCTTCTTCATTTACTGTTATGGCGTGTATGTGAATTCTATAGTTTTAACAATATTTCATTGATATCCTCCCTTCCCGTTTAACCCCCATGTTCATTTCGGGACCCCCCAATCCCACAAATCAGCAAACAATATCTTAACTTTGTGATATTCTAATTCAGCAAACTAATTTACACATTTGTTTTGCTGTTTCCGGATGAACTGAATGAGTGATAATCATGTGCAGTTGCAAGAAGTTACATTATTGAGCTCGTTAGGAGCATTTAAAATAACCTTGTCACCATTAACTCATGTTCCACTGAATGGGGACTGCTCTCTTAACACATAAATCATGTGGATCATTTTAAATCCTTATTTCATAATATAATGACTCCCCATCTCACCGGGAATATTGTTGCATGCTTTTGGGAAGCTTGATGTTTATATTACAGTATTTGTAATATAGGAAGACGTATGACTAGAAGTATGGTGAGAGTGAAGTTGGATACTAGGGCTAAATAAATTGAAGGTGTGAAGAATGGTTGTATGTGATGCCTATGCTGGATACAAAAGAAGATTTTAGAATTGTTTGAACTCGGTACCAGTGCGATATACACCAAATCTTTGGTCATTCCTTGTGTTCATTTTTCTTCAAGCCAGAAAATTAATGATTGTTCCATGCTTTAGTGATTTTCCATTAAGATGCAATTTGAAGAACACAATATTTTCCTTCTGATTTTACTTATTTAGGCCATTAATTGTATTGACCTTTAAATAACTTGCAGGTTCCAAGTGATCAAAAGCTGCCATCACTTTATCTTTTAGACAGCATTGTAAAGAATATCGGGAGGGATTACATAAAACACTTTGCCTCCAGACTGCCGGAGGTTAGATTTTTGCTTTGGCATCATGTAGCTCTCATATTATGGAATGCTAGTTTCATACTCATTGTATAAAGGAAGAATCTTTACCCTGGGATACTGGAAACAATTCTATACAGTAGAAATTTAATCCAGAAACTTGTCTACCTAAACAGTATGCATTATTTTTTGGTTATTTCATACTTATCTATCGTTTATTAACCAAGTGCACATCTTAAGGTGTGATGATTGAGTTTAAAACCGACATACAAGTGGATGAATTTTGTTGGGTTCGAAATATTTTAGTTTTCATAATTAAATTGTTTAGTCTCTCATTATCCCTTTAACAACTCGTTTGAACGTTTTTAGAGATATTTCAGTTTCAGAATTCAAGTGCTATTGAAGATATTCATGCATTAACTGAAATTCATTAAACTGGATTGGTTTTATCGTCAAACATCTGAGTTCTGCCATGGTCAATCTGTATTCTTCCACCTTCCAGTATATCAATATTTGGTAATGCCTGCTTTTCTACCTTTAGGTTTTTTGCCAGGCCTATAGGCAGGTTGATTCTCCTGTACATCAAAGTATGCGGCATCTTTTTGGAACTTGGAAAGGAGTCTTCCCTCTGCAGTCACTTCAGATGATAGAGAAGGAACTTGGTTTGGCTCCTGCTGTGAATGGTTCTTCTTCTGGTGCTGCAATGCCTAGGCTTGAGTCTCAGTCTCGACGTCCACAACCCAGCATTCATGTTAACCCAAAGTATTTGGAAAATCAGCGTATTCAGCAGTCTGGCAGAGTAAGTGAATTAATCAATCATGCCTCATATGATATTTTACAAAAATCTGTGGGGTTACATAGATCATTTGAGTTCTTGTGTTTAATTTTTTTATCCTGTCAAGTGGAAGATAGTTTCTAGATCATTAATGTTTGCAACGGTTGGTGAGGTACTTCTTGCGACTCCGCTTATGCAGCAGTGCAATACTTGAAAACATCAAGAACTTTAGGTTCCTCCTAGAAATATATATTCACCAGTCTTGTGACAGTTTGGTTGGCAGAAGATGCAACAACCTGTAATATATCGTGCTGTGAGAATTTTTATTGAGATTTTGGGTGACTTATCATTGTTTTTTTCAATTGGTTTTTGGTGGAGAGATGTTTAATTCTTTAATCTGTATGGATTTTTTCAACTATTTTATATGATGAAGGCAAAAGGAATGTCTCATGACCTTACTGTTCCAATTGATGATGCATAGAGCATTGTTCTGGACAACGATGCAGTCCATAGAGAATATTCTTTCGTGTATTGGATTTCACTTGACAGTCTACGGCACCAATGCGTGTGCTCGGGCTAGAAGTTTTGTATAAATGGATCGCCATGCTATTAAGTTAAGTCTTTTTTGATGGAAGTTCTTTTCTTTCGTGTAAAATACATTTATAAGAAAGACTTGTCTGGTAGTTGAGCTGCTTCTTCTCTTTGTAGTTCTGTGGTTGAGACTGCTTTGGATCTATCCGTCACTTAAAATGCATATATGTGGTCTATTTTGTGTACCCCTTTACATTCAAGTCATGAGGCTTTGAGCTTATGTTTACTTATTTTCAGAACATTCAACGTTCTCCTAGAGAAACAATCAGTGAACCTGTTCATGAGAAGAAAATTCCTGCTGTATATGAAGATATAGAATATAATTCTGACTTCCCAAGGAACTCAGGCTTGGGTATGGGAAGAACTGGTGGACAAGCTGCCGAGCAAGGACAAGAAAAACTGTGGTATGGAGCAGGTAACAGTGCTCCAGATTCAATTTCTGGTCAAAGAAATGATTTCAGTATGAATCATGGAGGTCCAAAGTATTCAGCACCCAAGCCAAGCAATATGGATTTGCAAACTCAGAGCACAGTGAGGAAAAGCAATAGTGCAGTGTCTGCTAGCTGGAAAAACTCCGAGGAAGAAGAATTCTTGTGGGATATGCACTCTCGATTGTCGGATCAGGATGGAGCCAGTCTCTCCATCAACTCTAAGAAAGAGCAGTGGCCTCATGATGGTTTGGAAAAATTGGTAAGCCTGAGTTATTGAGGAAAAGTCTATATGATTTTGTGAAAAAGCTTTTTGCTTCCAATTTGTTGTGCCTTTATAACTTGAGCAAACCATGCAACCACTTGAATTGTGAGTCTGGCCTATTATTGCTTATGGTTAATTCATGTTTAAATTGAAAATGCTATTGTGCAATGAAGAAGATTGAGCTGGCTGACCTGCATGGTTTTGAGGTGAATACGTGGTTGAAAGACTTCAATTATATTTTTTGAAAATTACATGTGTTATAGTCTAAACAGGTCTTTTTATTCAATTCATGTTGAAGGATATTACCTTTAATCTGCATGCACAAATGAACTCTCAAAATTTTGTAGTTTTAAATAGATTATTCCTTAAAGTTCATAGAAGTTATGATGGAAAAACCTGGTTGACATCCCCTTTGATAGTCTCATATTGTGCTCATTTATTTTGTTTTACGTATGCCTTTGTTCGCAATTGTTATGCTAAATTCTTGTATTGATCATGTGTGGATAATGATACTGATGTCCATATTGGAAATGGATTTTCTCATCTTACTTTTTCTCACCTACAGGAGTTTGATAATCATCTCAGAAAATTACCAACTGGGCAGGACCTTGTGTCAAGGTTGGATAGAGAAACTTCATCTGATTCGCTCTCTATTGAACGGAAAGAAGTTTCTT
>CAOJBI011503367.1:0-13453 GCA_948277035.1 Euphorbia corollata
TAGATTATGAAGATGAAACTAAAAAATACAAGCATTGAAGAGATTTTGTATTGCCAAATCTATTGCTACAATTATTCAGCGAGTGGATACCTATGTAGCACGGAAACTTCTTGACAGCTTCCTATCCAATTTTTTTTTAAATGGCGTTGCTCGGTTTCCGTTCCCGTGCTACCTAGGTGATACTTGTAGTTAATGGCTTTACTAAAAAAATCAGTTTTTTTAGTAAAGCCATTAACTACAAAAAAAAGACCAATTTATCCCAAACACCAGCTCACAGAAAGGAAAGTGAAGGTTGTATCATTTGAACTATTAAATTGTTTCGGTCAAATACATCAATGCCCCCTTCAACTTGGCTCTAATAGTCCGATGCCATCCCCAACTTTCAAAAGGTCCAGATAGCTCCCTCAACTTGACAAAAATGCACCAGTTTGCCCCCTCAATGCCACGTGTCAAAATATGGTTCGTTTGACTTTTCAAAGATACCATTTTCTGATTTTTTTTTGGTCTCAAATCAAAAGTTGACACGTGGCATTAAGGGGGCAAACTGGTGCATTTTTGTCAAGTTGAGGAGGGTATCTGGACCTTTTGAAAGTTGGGGGTGACATCGATCTATTGGAGCCAAGTTGAGGGGGTGTCGATATATTTGGCCAATATCTTACAATATAAACAAGAATATATAGCTTATAATTTTAATTTTCTTATAATTCTACTAATTAAACAAACAAAAAGACTTGAAAATTAATATTCCAAAACAATTTAAGTATTATATACGCATACAATACCTAAAATACATCTTTAATGGCAAATTGATTGTAGAAACAAAAAATTAATCATTTATACCTTCAAGTTAAATTTTTTAGAAACTGAATGCACATATCAAAGACTAAATTGCCATCCAAAACATGCAAAGCACTTCAGTTCATAATGATGGGTCCATCTTTATGGTAGTGTTATCATTAAAGAACAGAAAAAAAAATTCCCACTTACTTAAAAGAAACAAGTGAAAGAATAAATATATGTTCTTTCTATTGCCAAATATTTATGTATCTGTTTATTTTACAAATACAAAAAGTATGTAAAACTTTGTTTTTTTGAAAAAGTAAACGAAATGCATTTTCGCATTACGGACAATGAGACCATAAAGTAAAGGTAAATTTAACTCAACTTCGAAAAAAACTCAAAAGCGAGAATTGACTCAACCTTGATTTACTAATCAACTAGAGTAAAATACTATACATTAATTGACAAATTTCGGACCCAAAATAACATTTTCCATAACAAAAACTAGCTATGTTTAACTGCTTTAAGTAGTTAAAGTAGTTTTTCTCAAAAATGTTTTTTCCCTTCAAATAAGGAACAAGACAATAGTTACCTCAAAAATCATTTCAAATATGTAGTGATTTATCATTGAAATCAAGACACTTTTCCACTTTAAGTTCTAACCTCCTTCAAAATAGTAAAAAACATAACTTAATAGGTTCCACTTTAGGTTAGCCGAATAGGATCACATTAACAAAATGGAAAAAAAAAGACAGCTTTATGGAGCACTAAAAAATGCCATAAAAGCAAGCTTTATTGGAACTATGCTCTTTTAAACTGTTATTATATCTTACCTCTGACCTTTAATTCCTTCTTAAATTCTCCCCACATGCTTTCCTCTCTTCCACATTAACTCAACAACACAAAGACCCTGAAAAAACACAGAAAATAATAATTGTAATAATATGGGGTATGCTGAGATATTTTTGCATACCTTCTGCCTGATTGTTGTAGCATCCATGGCTGCTTATGCAGATCCCATTGTTCCGGCTCTGATTATATTTGGGGATTCTGTTGTTGATGTGGGTAACAATAATAATCTCAAGACTTTGGTCAAGGCGAACTTTCCTCCTTACGGGAGAGACTTTGTTGATCACAAACCAACAGGGAGATTTTGCAATGGGAAACTAGCTATAGATTTTACTGGTGAAGTTTCTCACTGATAGACTTCAGTTACTTCTTAATCTTTACCTCTAATCTTATGGAGTTTTTCGGTGTTGGGTTTTCATGAACAGCTGAGTATCTCGCTTTCGACTCGTACCCGCCTGCTTATCTTGGCCAGGATGCCCAAGGATTGAGAATACTAAACGGCGTTAACTTTGCCTCAGCTGCTTCTGGTTTCTATGATGGCACAGCCGAACTATATGTAAAACAAATTCTCTCTCAATCTATCTATTTCTCATCAATAAAGAAGATTGTATTACTAACTATTTTGTGCATTACGTAGAATGCGATTCCATTGACCCAGCAGCTAAATTACTACAAGGAGTACCAGAAAAAAGTTGTGAGAATGGTAGGACGGACCAAGGCTAATAACATATTTTCTGCTGGTATACACCTCTTAAGTGCAGGGAGCAGTGATTTTGTCCAGAATTACTATATTAATCCTCTTCTTAATAGAATCTACCCAGCAGATCGGTTCTCTGATAACCTCATGACATACTACTCCAACTTCATTCAGGTATCACACTAGATGTTCTGTTTCATGCTTGCAAGGAAAAAAATGAAATGCCAAAGTTGCAATAAGGAGAAAATGACTAATCACACTTCAAACAAGGATTCAGGGAAGGATCTCATGCAAAGAACACGCTTATTCACAATATTTTGCACAAATAGATATTTTACGTATCTACAAGAATTGAGTTTGATATATAAATATTTTAAAATAAACCACTTAGATATCTGAAAGGAACAAACTAATTGCTCAGCTACTGCATTTAACAGAATCTATACAACTCGGGAGCAAGAAGAATTGGAGTGACAAACCTACCACCAACTGGGTGTTTACCGGCAGCCATAACCCTCTTTGGAGCCGGAAGCAATCAGTGTGTAGAGAGGTTAAACAATGATGCCATTTCCTTCAACAATAAATTAAAAGCAACTTCTGAAAGCTTTAAGAGTTCACTTCCTGGCCTCAAACTTGTTGTCTTGGATATCTACCAGCCTCTCATGGATATGATAACGAAACCCGGTGACAACGGTAATGTCAGTCTGCAACTAGAATATCTTCAATAAACTGACAATGTACAGAAAGAAAAGTAGAAAAAAAAAACAATTCCAAACATATATTACACCTTTCACTTTGGCACGCATATCAGACCTTTCACTTGCAGGTTAATGGATGAAAATGTTGCTAACAAAAATAACTTGGGGTTAAAATTTCATGTAACTTTGCTACAGGTTTCCACGAGACCAGAAGGTCTTGCTGTGGAACAGGTATATTAGAGACCTCAGTCCTGTGCAATTCAAGGTCTTTGGGGACATGCTCCAATGCTACATCATATATGTTTTGGGATGGATTTCATCCTTCTCAAGCTGCTAATGAGGTCTTGGCTGGTATTCTACTTGAACAAGGATTTGATCTCATTTCTTGAATTGCACAAGTTATCTAAAATTTTATTCATCTAATCTTATATATAAGCAGTGTGTTGGCTGATGTGTGACCTGGTGAATATAGATAATTTTATGGTTTCCATCTTTTGCAAGACATTCATCATCAAATTCAGTAAAATATCTATGATTTGGTGCGTGCTCTATTTTGTCTAAAGCCAGATAGTGTAATTGAATTTCAGCTGGCAAGTGAAAAAGGCAGTCTATAATGTTTAATTCAATCTTCTATAATCTTTTGAAATATTCCTTCACTAATTTGCTGAAACAGGGGAACGAAAAAGGCCCTGTTTCTTCCTGGAAAAACTTCAACCATTTTTCACCTCTGTGAGTGTGTGCGCGTGTTTTTATGTTTTTATATTTAATTCATTCTCACGACGAAGGAAGAATTCTACTATCTCCTCAATGTCCTCATTCATCCCTCCACACATGGTCAAAAACATTTACGATCCTCCAGCAGCAGCTCATTGACCCCGTTACATAAACTAAAAAGTTTTTCCTCAAGTCCCATTTACCTGCGTTAACTCTTACATGCATTGCTAGGCCAATTATCTGCTATATGTAATAAAAGAAGAGTTCAACACAATGTTAACCAATTGAGAAGAATCGTATATAACTTATTTCAATGATCATATATTCCAGTCATAAACAGTGATAAAAAAATCGTAATATTTTCAATGAAAATCTTAAGATTCTGGGAAACACAAGTTCACCTGAAATACCAAGAAACTCGTAAATCTCTAAGAAAGTTCAAATCCAGCATTAGAACTGATTGCATAAAGAAGTTTTGCTCTCAAAGTGGTTGCACGTTTGTATGTTGGGAGCTGCAGCCATCCAAGTGATCAAGAAGCCAAGCAAGAAACCAAGGTAATTCAAAAATATGGTAGATATCACAGAGAAAGAGAGAAAAGAGATGCATGTAGACACATTTGAAATAAAAACAAAACTAAAGATACTGGATGTTGCATTAAATTAAGAGTACCTTGAGAGTATTGTAGCATGTAGAAGCTGAAGGAAGCCGTTCAACATCCTGTCCTCCAATCGTTGCCCAAAGAGAGGCATCACATGGAACCTATAAGGTAAAAAAAATAAAAAATTCTAAAGGTCAATTCCATTTGTTTTTCTTCTCTCTTATTGTTGTTGTCTTTTGATCTTTTAATCCTTTTTTTGTTGAAAACAGTATGGCTTTGCAAGAGAGCGTGCAAGTCCAAAAGTTAGAGCTAAAAGCGATTCTGCAATAATCCCAAAAGCTACAATGATGTAGCCAGAACAAATTCATCTAGGAACATTTTCCCTGGAAAGGTGGCATCCAAATGCCCTTGACGTAAACCGCTCACCAAAGACCTAATCCTGAATTCAGGTGAATACCTTATGGATGGTAAAGGATGGCTGCAGGTGTTTGAACCCGAGTAATGGAGCTCGAGAGCAGCTAGTAACAAATTTAAGCAACATACATCGTTGATTTGGTTCAAATCCTTTCATTACCTGAAAAGTAAGGAGCAAGATATAAATTACACCGATACACTACAGCATACATCAAGATAAGCAAAAAAAAATTTAGAGACAATAATATCACGTTGGGAAAGTGAACAAATGAAAATGGTGCCAGGTGAAGGGATGACTGTCTTGGCCTTATCCTATTTTTTCCAGATAGATCCGGAACCTGATTATTATTAAATGAGGACATGCGAAGGGTGGATATATTCCAATAGATGGAAGCAAAAGAGAATCCATGTGGAGATGCTTATGGTTACTAAAAGTGAAAAGGATCCCACTAGGCCAATAACACGGAAGGAAATGTCACAACATTTAGGAAAAGTTCCACCTGTATCCCATAGAAATTGCTAATGCAACAATTGCATGCTATGAGAACATGATCCATTTACAATTGCACAAAGTTTTCCTTCAAGCCAAGAATTTGCACGCATAAGCCTTTCAAAAAAGTCTGTTCTGTAATTCTCAGAACAATATTTGCTTCGAAAATCAAAGACAAATTACAAAAATGAGGTATAAAAGATCTTAGGAAATTAAGTTTTCATACGAAATAAAAATCACGACATTTAACTACAGAAAAACTAAAAGCTCCATACAATACCTCCCAAAAAAGTTTGATAGATCGGCTCCCCTCAGAATAGCCACCAGTATAACGTGTGTTATTTCTTAAATCATCAACATCAATATCAAAATCACCACCTGAAAGCAACTGCATGATGCAACCAGATTTAGCACTAGGTTCCCAGAAATGAACACAGAAACAAGCATACAATGACAGAACATTTTGCAGTATCCATTACTACACATCATCATCATCACAAAGTACATATCACATAATGAACAAAGATCAATTTCAATTTTCAAGATTCAGCAAAAGACGAATAGCAATACCCCCATTACGAACGGACTACACTTTTGCACTATTGTACTTGTATCGTTCATGTCTTACAAAATTGAGTAGGAACTTCAAGTTGAATACAACAAAATAAACATCCAGTGCGCCAAAACATGTAGTTGTTGCAGAATAAGGTAATGATTGTATGAGTGATATAGGTGAGTGATGATAGGGACTGATTATCTCTCCTTATCTACCCAATATCATTTTATACATGTTTGTAACCTCATCTTGTTAAATATACAATAGCATTATCAAAATATAGTTTGTTTGTTTATAACATGATATCAGAGCCAAAGTTTGAGGGTCTGAGTTTGTGCTTCTATTCTAATTTTGCTTTTTGTTTACAGTTTCATGGAACTGTTCATCATTTCCTAGGAACTCTTATTTTTCTCACCTCTACTCCAAAACAGCTCCTCCCCATCTCAGATCGGCGATTGAGTAAAGTTTGGTGACCATTACCCACGTGATGCACCATCTTTCTTGCCAGAGCTTCTCCCACGCGCCGGTGCATGTATACATGTGATACCTCCTTTTCCGGAGAAACTTGACCGGCGACCTTGTCTCTCAATTTCCAGCTCTTCTGTTTGGTTGTTTCTCTGATTCGACCTGCTTCGAGCTAAATTTGGACAAACTGCTGAATTTGGTATTTGGTGGTTCTTGGCTTTTTCACTCTTTCTTGGTCCTTGAGTCTACTTTCTTGGCCATTTGTCGAAGTTCTAGCCGTTGCATCAACGGGAGCTTTGACGGACAATTTTGTCCATGGCGGATTGTAGCAATGTTTCTTCTCTCTTCTTCTATTGTTTGTGGTATTGAGGTTGAGCTTGTAGAATCAGATATTCCGAGTGCTGATCTACATGCAGTGTTTGTGGCAATGTTCGGATGGTAGGTTCCCTTTGGATTGCCGTTTTGTGGATCTCAGTTTTGGATCCAATGCTAATCTACTTCTCAAAGTCACCTTGTTTACAGATTTCCAGTTATCTATTTTTAGCATTTAAATTTAGTATTTGTGGTTGTAAACAAGCTTGAGCACGTATGCTCTAGCTTGAAGGGGAGTGTTACAGAATATGGTAATGATTTAGGGGAATGATAGTAGGGACTGATTATTTCTTTCCTAATGTATACCTAACATCCTTTTATAAATGCATGGAACCTCATCATGTACAATATAAAATGGCATTATCATAATGTAGTCTTATTGTATAAATGTCATCATATACAATAAAAAATAGCATTATCAAAATGTAGTCTTTTTAGTTTATAACAGTAGTAAATCAACTAAGAGGATTGGACAAACCTTGAAACTCGACACAATTTTCTGAATACAATTACAAGAGGAATTACCTGATTAAATTCAGTGGCGTTGAATAACTTTAACCAAGATGGAGATATGAGATCCGTTAAACCCCTGTAAAATGCATTTGAAAATGGCAATATCTGCAATTCGAAAACTTGGTATGAGGAAACTGTAAAACAGGTAAATGTTTAATATTTTTTTCTCTGATGTAATAAATGGGTACCTGCCGGTTCAGTTTATAATCTGCCATTGCGTGGATATAGTGCATTTTGTTTTCATTTGTCACACAAACATCTTTTCCTCCAGGTTTAAGCTCAATAACTTGCCGTTTGCCAAATGATTCTTCTGTAACTGTGAAGTCCAGAGATAGATCCTTCAGATCACCTTCATAATGCTGCAGAATCAACGGCATAAATTAACGTGGTAAAAAATTGTGAACATGTTAACATAATTTTACATATGATGGTAATAATTAGAACAAGATGCATTTATCAGCCCTGGAACTTTGCATGGTTGACAATTACACGTACACCTCTATACTTCTATTCTGTAAGATTCCAAAATTCCTAAGTTTGAACCATAGGACCCCTCTAGTATCCTTTTGACACATTAAACCTTGATTGAAGGGTTTGATAGTGCCCTTATGGGAGGACAAGTGTTGATTGAGACACTTCCCAGACTCCTACAGGAGACAGCAGTGAGGATTTTTCCCAATGGGCAAATGCCTGAAAGAGCAACGCCATGAAGTGGTTTTTCTTTCTTTTTTTTTTTTTAAACTCTAGCGGCAGAAACATTTGTTTGGAATTCCATGGTTTTTATCTTTGATTCATCTAGACTAGAGTGGTGTCAGAATGAAATTTTAGCAATAATGACGAAAATATCTTCCGTAGACAGACTTGACGATGGACACTTCCATCAAAAAATTGATTCTTGTGGATATATTTTACTAGCCAGGTCCGACTACCCCCTAAGAGATCCGCCGCAGGTTATGTTATTGATTTGATTAGAATGCTTTAGCAAGAATTTTAAGATATAAACAATCTTCTCAATCAATGATAAAAATGCAGAAGCTACTAAAGAATAGGGTTTACCTTCACATACATGAGATTACGATAAAGCTCTGGATCGAGTGTTGATAGTTCATCAAGGAAGCTATACCGACCCAATAGTTTTTGTACAAAAACATGTGAAAAAGAGTAGTCTAGTAATATTCCTTCATAAAGAGCTTTTCCAACAACTCTTCCAAGAAATTCAATCATCTGGATACCATTCTCCAGATATTTAGCAGTTGGATTAGGAATTAGAAGTCTTTCTGATGTGGATGTCTGGGAAAATAGGCCATACCTTAGACAATAAAACAGAATGATTAACGAAAAAACTAATAACTTTACATGCAAACAGAGTACATAATGAACAGGGAAACAAGATTAAGAAAACAGAACAAACTTACTCAGGGGAAAAGGCTGCTTTTGATATATCAGTCAGGAACTCCTTTGACAATCCACCATAATCCAACCCAGCCTCTGGAACACCACATTCACTCACAAATGAAACATGAATGGATGACTTCAATCTTGATTTCAGAGTATTTAGTTGCCGAAAACCATCTTCAACAATATGTCCTCGCCTAACCACAATCTCCACTGCTCGAGAACCAGGTCCAGTGGCTTCACCAGCCATTTTTCGAGATACTTTGTCCATGTTGATGAACTCTCTAAACATTTGAACTCTGTCAGAGATATAAATGATGTGAAAACCCAGTAGCATAAGGGGAAAACTATAAGCAATGCAACCAAACAAGTTGGTTTCAGATGTTGAAGAAAATAACCCCAAAAGAAAAGAGTTGCAGTCATTATATGAATAAACAGTAGAAGAAAATTTATACAAGCAGATAATAAATAAATACAGATGCACTTAACCACACACACGCTCACACACAGAAGAGGGTGGAGCCAGTCCCTATATGAAGAGTGTTAGGTTGAAGTTCTAAGGAGCCAATCCTCATAAGGTGTTTCAGGGAAAGAGAGCAAACACACCAAAACAAAAACAACAAGGTGTTTAAGTTCCAATCCAACAAGCCATTCCCCATAAGGTGTTGCAGGAAAAGTGCAAACAGATCAAGTAAACAGTAACAGAAAACAATCAGAATAAGGTGTCTCAGGCTCACCTCTCGTCAAATGGATACACATGTGGAATGGCAGTAATTACAGAACCCCTGGAGTCATCTGATTTCAAAAACAACATGCTTTCATGAGATCTGGCAGCAACCGCAATTGGAGGCCGATTAGTTCTTGCAGGTGAAAGCCATAGATCAGGAGGGCAAAATTGATGCCTGCAATCCCTTTCATACATCAAATGCAAGCATCTGACTGCAGATTCCATGACAGGTCCATTTTGCTGACTTGTACCATGAGCCAAGCCATTGTACACCAATGTATTCAGAACAGAAGCAATTTTCCGTTGCTGCTCCAGTGTAAATGGTACCTAAGTCACAAGCAAAATATTTTGTGGAGGTAAAAAACTATTGAGTAACTTTTGGTGATTTGGTCAAATAAAAAATGAAAATACCTGGTTCTCATAGAAGTCAATGTCATCAAGAACCAAAAGCAAATGGGCGTATACTGAAGAGAACAGATGAAGCAGACATGACATGTCTTTTGAAATGTTTGTTGGACCACACTTTAAAGGTTCAACATCCCAAATATCTTGCAAGTCTGCATCTACCTCTGCACTGGATTGCCCATCGACATAATCATCATCATGCTGGGACTTGCCAGTGAATTTATGCAGCACATAGGTCAATTTATTAGTTCCTTCCTTATTGAGTTGTCTTTGTTTTCTCTTAGTATCTCCATCCTTTTTGTTATCTAAAATCTTATTTCTAGAAATTTGATTGACAGCATAACTATGCCCTTTCTCAGGAAAGAGAATGTTTTCCAGGGTTTCCCATAGAATTACAAGGTATCCAGGAGTAAATGATAGCATGTTAAGAACAGGCAATAGCCCAAATGCAGGATTCAACATTGAAAAAATTCTGATCATGTAGGAATAGTAATATGCAATATCGAGAAACTCCAGCTTCCTTGAGCATTTAAGATCTTGTGCAACAGAATTTTCATCTATACGATCAATCTTTGAGATGACCAAGAGCTTTGCAAGATGCCATTGCTCGCAAACAGGTCTCAGTAAATCTAAATAAGATATCTTTTGGGGACAAGGAATCTCCTTATCATGTCCAACACGGTCATCATCCCCAGAATAATGTTTCCCCTTTTCGGTCCCTCCACTATCATGAAGCCATGATAATAGACTCTCAGCTACAATGATCACAACATGGACATAGATTGCATAATCTACACTTTGTTTCAGCCCTCCAGGATCCACAAAATCAGTCTCAGTCTCTGAAGCTAAGAAAATAATGTTCGCAAGAGCCCAACCTATTGGTGGAACAACATTCATAATATGTTGTGTTTTCTTATCATGCAAATTGGACATCTCGGATAATAAATTGTCTTTCAAAATCTGCCATCATCTGCCAAAACTTGTCAGTCTCCACATTATTGTGTACTGGTGTGTGCATGTGTATGGGCACGCATGTGTGTATCAGCTAGAGAACTTCTACTAGACTCGTAGGAATAAAAGGCAGTACAGCAAATTGATCAAGATATAGAGGCTCAAGTCTCAAGGAGAAAAAAGAAGAAAATAGTAGAAAGATTTATGAAAAAAGAATACAAGTGGGTTCATTTAGCAATTAATCTCAGGGAGCTTCCACAATTGACAACTAAATAGAGGCTCAAGTCCTATAATTTCTTTAAAAAGGAAGTCATTTCATTTCACAACTCATTTTAAACAGGCATACATCTTACAAAATTAGTAGTTCGTATTTATCATAATTTCCTCTCCATTCAAAGGAATATCACTAAATATCATCGTCATGTAACCCAAAAATAAAGTGCATGAATTTTGACAGTTGCGCATTGTAAAGAAAATAAAATTCATGAAAAGATTTTGTTTGAATTCATATACTATAGGACATATTCTAACAGCAGGACATCGTGAAGAAAATATTATAAGCAGAAAGAATTATGAAAAGATTTTGTTTGAATTCAATGAATCTTACCAGTAGGGCCCAGAGGCTTGGAGACAGAACAGACTTGTGCTTTATAGCAGACACTAAAACAGCTGGAAGACGTTGAGTGAGCCTAGGAATTGTGAGTAGATGCATACAATACTGTGCAGAAGCGGAATGCAGATTCAAAAGGTCAGGACCAGTAAGCGTCAAATTTGTTGCATTCAGTGGTCTTAAAGCTAAGGTTACTGCACTAGCAGTAATTAAAAATTTATCATCAGCCTGGATCTTAGTTTTTGTCTGTGTAGAAGTAAGAATATCTAATTTATTGATGTATCTTCCAATAGATACATAAAGACCACTTCTGGAGCTTCCCATGAACCTAATAAGATCATTTACAGCACCATCTGTATCTGCCAGACTACTTCTCAGGAAACTGTTCCACCCCTTTAGATCAGTTAGGACAACAAGAAAGCGCATAGCAAGGGAAGTAAGAACAATGATATCTTGACTGCCTACACGAGATTTAACACAATCCCCAAGAATAAGTGAGCAGAGAGAGATCAGCTTCTTTGACTGATATGTCCATATTCTTCTCTCTTCAAGTGTACCAAGTGCAATCGAACAAACGTTCTTTCTTGAATCTACCCTTAAAAGAAAAGAAAAAAGAGAACATCGGTCTTTTTTATGAAGTGTACAGTAAAAAGAATAGAAAATGAGAGATATGACAATGACAAAATTGTTTAGTATAATTTCCATCCTTAAAAGATTCTGAGGAATAAAAATATAGTTACAATAATTTGAAGCATGTGTTGGAACCTACAAGAACAGCAGGCACCTGATGATCTATTCCATCATTTTGTGCATGCTATAACCCTCCGATCATAGTCTAAAAGACCGAGTGCGAATTTATAGGTATAACGCACACGAAAAAATTTCAACGACAATAAAACCAATGAAGATGTAAAAATGAAAAAAAAAAAGGCCGTCTGCATAGTTATTCCAAATTGACTTAGTAGTCATAAAAAACTTGTGTAAATTTGAATCGAAAGATACTGCTACTTGTAATATTGTAATGACCACACCATAGCAGGTAAGTTCCAAGACATGCTAAAGCAAAGCATTTACATTTATGAAAACTCGTAGTTATAAAAGTGAAGTCAAGAGGATGGAAACATAAGTGAGAATCGTGCGATCTACCAATTTCAAATTCAACATTCTGAACTGAGTGAGAAGCTCAGATCAAGAACGCAATTGCAAAACAACGGACTGTCAGGAAGAAAACCTTTCTATACAGAAAAAAAATAATAAAATCATTTTCTAACTCCACGGGTATTCAATCTGACCTACCAGTAGAACTTATGCTTTCCAAAAGAATCTTAAAGCAAGTCTGCATACAGTGTATATCTCTGATGCAGATTTTCCCATGACGAGCAGACAAACATGAAACAAAGAAAAGGAAAGGCCTCAACACCCTAATTGAAATCCAGCTGGCAGTCCTTGAACCATCATAATGATTTAACATGTCTTCCCATTCTGCTTGCAGCTGCAGAGCTACCCTTTTTGTAAAATTATAACGTCGCCATACTCTCTGTAAACAGTATAAGTGTAACAAACTTTAGCCATCTTCTCATTGCTAGACTAAAAGAAAACAAAATGAGTAGATAAACTCCTCCAAAATATGTCATATAACTTTCACCTCAATAAATCATAATTCTAAACGAAACTTTTTCATCTTCAACAAAACCATCAATCACATAAAGTAAACATATAATAGTAAAACATTGCACATAAATCATCAATCACAACGAACAAGAAAAAACAATAACGGACTCGCCTGAATGAAAACGGAAGAAGCAGTAGCTCGTCTAGCGTAATTACGGAGCTCCCTCTCATGAGATACCTTCTCAAGGAGAGCGTCTCTCGATATCTCTTTCGAACTGGCTCCTCTTAACGACACCTGACAATTTTACATCCATTTTTACATAAACACAACACCAGTCGCATATGGTAAACTAATAGAACAACAAATTTAGTATAGATTACAATATTTAGAAGGAAAAAAATCAACGGATAGATTTTGATTTATTGGCGCGATGTTGATCCATTAGACGAATTTTATATCAATGAGGGAGGGAAAAGAGAGAAGAACCTGAAGCTTTCGCGATTCATCCATTAGAGCTGAAGAGTAATGGCGAGATGGATCACTGATATTGAGAAAGGATCGAAGATATCGACTAGTGATTAAAACGACTGATTCTTTTATCAATTA